>CM053026.1:746027751-746112751 GCA_028564925.1 Lithobates sylvaticus | reverse complement strand
CAATAACTGCTGATCTACTGGGATTTTCACACACAACTATCTCTCGGGTTTATAGAGAATGGTCCGAAAAAGAGAAAATATGCAGTGAGCGGAAGTTGTGTGGAGGAGAATGCCTCATTGATGTCAGAGGAGAACGGGTTTGAGATGATCGAAAGGCAACAGTTACTCAAACAACCACTCGTTACAACCAAGGTATGCAGAAGACCATCTCTGAATGCACAACACATCGAACCTTGAAGCAGATGAGCTACAGAAGCAGAAGAAGACCACACCGGGTGCCACTCCTGTCAGCTAAGAGCAGGAAACTGAGGCCACAATTCGCACAGGCTCACCAAAATCGGATAGTAGGCGATTGGAAAAATGTTGCCTGATCTGATGAGTGTCGATTTCAGCTGCAACATTCAGATGGTTGGATCAGAATTTGGCGTTAACATGAAAGCCATGGATCCATCCTGCCTTGTATTAACGGTTCAGGCTGGTGCTGGTGGTTTAATGGTGTGAGGGATATTTTCTTGGCACACTTTGGGCCCCTTAGTACCAATAGAGCATTGTTTCAACACCACGGCCTACAGTATTGTCGCTGACCATGTCCACCCCTTTATGCCTACAGTGTCCCCATCTTCTGATGGCTCCTTCCAGCAGGATAATGCACCATGTCACAAAGCTCCAATCATCTCACCACTGGTTTATTGAACATGACAATGAGGTCCCTGTACTCCAATGGTCTCCACAGTCACCAGATCTCAATCCAAAAGGGCACCTCTCGGATGTGGTGGAATGGAAGATTGGCATCATGGATGTGCAGCCGACAAATCTGCAGCAGCTGCGTGATGCTATCATGTCACTATGGAGCAAAATCTGAGGAATGTTTCCAACAGCTTGTTGAATCTACGCCATGAAGAATGAAGGCAGTTCTAAAGGCAAAAGGTGGTCCAACCCGGTACTAGCAAGGTGTACCTAATAAAGTGTCCGAGAGTGTGTATTTAATATAAATATATTATATCTATATCTATCTCTACATCTCTACGTCTCTATTATGAAGAAACAGTCCTCCAGGTGAGGAAAACGCCTCATTCAAACAGGCAAGTGATAGGATCGTCACCAACACCTCCTGGGAAGAACTGGCACCTAAAGATTTGGATATACGCTTACTAGAAGTAAATGACCCAACTAAAGAAATGTCAAATGGGCTGTTTGGTATATACTCGTCCAAAGAGTTCCATTCCAGTTGAGGATATATATTTCTACATCAAATACCACTCCTCTTCTCACCTCCAATCAATACTCTTGCCTAGGGTAGTTTCCGTCTGGGTTCAGCCTCTCCCAGGTCTTGGGCTGCTAAATGTAATAAAAAGTCTGGGAGCCCTTTCTGTTGGCCACCCAATGCCCTGAAACTTTGAAGACACATCTGATGTAAGCAGATTTCGTTCGAAGTGAGGAAACACTGCAGTGCCCCCAAAAGACCACCAGAAGGGTCTCCCAGACCGTTTAGCACATTTAGCAGCCCAAGACCTGGGACTGCGTCCACTATTGTGTATCCTTTCACATATCTGATGGTCCACCTTATTACTCATCAAAAGCTCTCAAAGGGTTTTCCTTTCAGGCTGCTAATTGGGAGGAGGACAGCAGAAGGGGGTTTGAGGGTTTGAGTGCCACATAACACAGCAGAAAACAACGTAATCCCTTTAGACACAAGCCAATGAGCACACATTTTCGTGTCCAGTAAAAAATAAAAAAAAATCTACAGAGGGATATCTGGTGTATAACTAGTCACATTTCAATTCAAGCAATTACCTAACCTGCACTACAAAGTGGAAGAGCAGGTAAAATTTGTGTCTAAAGGCAACCCCTTCCTGCCCAGGCCAGTTTTCAGTGCTGTTGCAATTTAAATGACAATAGCGCGGTCATGCAACACTACACAAATTACATTTTTGTCATTTTTTTTCCCAAAGACCGAAAATTTTGGAAAAAAAAACATAAGAAACCTTTTCATAGTTTTGGTATAAAATTTTGAAAACAGGTAATTTTTCTCCTTCACTGATCTAAGCTGATAAGGCTGCACTGATGAATAGGGACTGATAATTGGCACTGGTGGGTGACATTTATGAGGAGACGCTGGTGGGCACTCTTTGGCAGCAGTGGTGGGCGCCTATTGGCAGCAGTGGTGGGCGCCTATCGGCAGCAGTTTTGTAGAAGCTGATTATCGCCTTTTTTCTTCCACATGCTGACAGCGTGGAAAGGAGCGGTGAAGAGAGCCGGTAGCCGGCTTCTGTTGCCATTGTGATCAGCTGTTATTGGACACAGCTGATCACATGGTAAAGAGCCACTGATTGGCTCTTTACCTCAATCTGTGTTCAGTGTCTGAGGGCAATGCAAACAGAGCACGCCGTCTAGGCCCAGCTGACGGCCTCCCAGATCTGGACAACTGTGCTGTAGCCATTATTCACCTATAGTGCGGTCTTCAATTCCTTGCACCACAGGTGGAAATCCCTCCTGCAGCACTATTGTGTTTTGCTCATGAAGAGTCTTCCCTACCGGCAGAAGATAATGATTACTGCTGGCTGCCATAGCCACCAACAGTGAATGTATGCAGATTTTTTTTTTTTAAATCCAACAGGCTGGTTGTGCTGAAGTTGATCGATGGGATTGCAAACCAGCCTGCCTGCTCATAGATGGATCGAATCTCCATCTATGGCCAGCTTAAAGCAGCCCAGGATTTGATTCCCCCATTCAAACATGGGATGGGGGGGGGGGGGGATTCCCCCTGTTGAGCCTTTGTATTCTGACAGCAGGGAGACTTCCCCCGAGATCAGCGTGCACGGATCGAGCGGGGAAAATCCAACAGGCTGCTTGTACAACCAGCCTGCCCATACATGGATCAAAATTAGTCTGGTCTCTGCTGAACCAGTTAAATTTTGATCCATGTAAGGCTGGCTTTTAAAAAATAAAAATAGTCGCATAGTTGGTTAATTTCTTAAAAATTTACGATATTTGATATCTCTGGAAATTTACTGCAGGTGCGGACCTCCCACGCTCCCCCAGAGGGTGTCCCCCAGTGTGACTCCTTGCAAGCCACATGGGGTGAAGTGGTATACCTCTTTGAAGTGGGAGTAGCCAAGGGAAACATGGGATCATCCGATTGATTTTAAAGGAATTCTGGCTAGGAGATCCCCCCCCCCCCCCCATTTCATACCTTTTATTGGTAATTATACCTTATGTTTTCCTAAAAGAAACTGTTTAACTATTTGATGACACTTGAAATGCTAAAATATATATTTTTTTTAAACTGCAAACCTATCCCCTGAGGAAGACCGTGACCATAAAGGTCGAAACGCATCAGGAATTGTATAGGACAGATTTCCTAATATGTGATGCTGTATCCAATCTTGTGTTTGCATTTTCTGTATTTGGAATGGTACCATATCTCCTACCAGGGCTTATATTTTAACGGCTATGTGCTCATGCCATGACAACTTTTCAATAAAGAATTTCCTTTTAACCTATTAATTCCTTGATATTAAATTAACTTTGCTGCTACCCCCCCCCCCCCCCCCCCCCCCCCCCCACCCACCCAACCTCCCCCCACCCCCCCCACCAACCCAACCCCACCCCTCAACCCCCCCACCCCCAAGGAACCTTTCCCAATTTGTCACATAGTTGGTTTATGAGGAATTTCGTAACTGTGTAAATAACGAGAATCCAAAAAAAGAACAAGGACTGAAAGAGGAAACAACAACAGCTCATGTGACCCCCAACGCCGCCTGTCAGCTCCTCATAAAACTTCAGTCTAAGAATGTTCTTTCAATTGCAGTAGCCCCCCCCCCCCCCATACACCCCACACATGATACCAAGATTAAAATTCCCCATGTATAAAAAGTGATGAGCTCCGAATATTTATTACCAGGCTGGTGTGGAACTTAAGGGACTTAAATGCTAGGATACATAAACACAAAGGTACAAGTCACTTACTTTTTATAATCCCTTTAAGTGCATCCAGCACAAACGTAATGGATATAAAAAGTGCTATGATTTCCTCTGTGGACCTGAAAAGAGAAAAAAATAAAATTAAGCAAAAAGAAAAAAAAACGGTGGGATTCAAGTTATTTTGATCATTTCCAGTAGGTGGGAGCCAGCCCTTTAAAAAAGTCCAGAAAGTGTTATATGGGCTTCCAGATAGTATGATCAATGTGATTGGCTGTCACAATAATCACGTGATCGCAAGCTCATTCCATTGGCTCCTTATCGTACACCGTGACCAAGGGTTGTTGGTGACAGCGCGATTGAGCGCCGAGTCCCAGCACACAACGGCATCAGCTGTAAATATACAGTATGTGGCAGCCCAACGTTAAAAGGCTAACTTTACCTTTTGAACCATGCTACACCCATATTTAGAGTGTGTATAAAGTAGGGATGCACCGATACCATTTTTTTTTTACAACGAATACAAGTACCGATACTTTTTTTTTTAGTAGACGCCGATACTAATTACCGATACCTATCGCAACTGTTTTGTTTTCACTTCAGCTGTCAGCAATGGTACAAAAGCATTAAAAAGTTATTTACAAATTACCATGTTTCCCTGAAAATAATACCTACCCCGAAAATAGGACCTAGCATTATTTTCCAGGAGGGCTGCAATATAAGCCCTACCCCGAAAATAAGCCCTAGTTTAAAATGCTTGTACAATCCTATAATCCTCTCTATTACAGTAGTATATAATGTACAATGTGTGTGTTTCTGTAATATAATTGCAGGGAAGAGAGCTCCGGCGGGTCACAGAAGCGCAGAGCGGCGCTATAACGAAGGTATTTGGCACAATTATATTACAGAAACACACACATTGTACATTATATACTACTGTAATAGAGTGGATTATAGGATTTTACAAGCATTTTAACTCAGTTTACACTGGGGATTCCTGACAGGCAGGGAGAGAGAGGGGGAGGAGAGAAGACAGCGCATTACATGGTAAGACCTACCCTAAAAATAAGCCCTACTGTGTCCTTTGTTGCCAAGATTAATATAAGACCCAGGCTTATTTCCGGGGAAACACAGTAGATTATTATTTTTTTTAATTTTGCACTTTTTCAAATGTGAAATGTGTAAATATATATGTGTAAAAATATTCACTAACAAAGAAAAAGTTTTCATTGTTTATCGTTTATAAAATAGACATGAATAAAAAAAAAAAAAAAAGAAAATAATAATTAAATGGAGGCGAATAGGGAGTTAATTAAGGCTGATTAGAGCAAATTAAGGGTTAATAAGGGGTTAAATAGAGAAACATTTGTTCATCCCTTTGATCTGCAGATGAAGAAACAGAAAGATACAAAAAGAAACCGTTTCTTTTAACTTTAGTGTTTCAGCAGCTGAGCAATGTTGTTAAATATTGCCGGCTGCTTTTTTTTTGACAGCTCCAATTACCAGACTTCTTTAACACTTCAGCTGTCAATAGGGGAGACCCACTGACAGCTCAAAGAACCGAGCCTGAAAGTATTGGTGCAAATACTCGGTATTGGCACAGATACCGATTCTAGTATCGGTGCAACCCTAGTATAAAGGGTACAAATGGGACTCGCACTGCCAAACAGACCGCCTGCCCCCACCCCTTCGGACAGGCCTGCGGGGTTCTCCCATAACCATATCATTCACAAATCTGCATGTTAATGAACTACAAGTCCTGTTTGCTACCATGGCAGATGGAATTGTAATTCTCAATGGAAAATAAGTACAGTAACGGGAGCAACCGCAGTCCTTTGACATTACCTTCAGCTCTAACTGAAAGTCTATACCTTTGGACACATAGCTGGGGAAGAGTCTGCAGGAGCCTCGCATTATACGGAAAGGCTTCTTCACAGTAAGAGCTGTGAAAATTTGGAACAGACTCCCTCCAGAATTTTGAGAAGGGTTGATGCATTCCTAAATCCACATAATATAACCGGCCATTGACATTTAAAATGCAATAACAGCAGAAATTGTTGGTCCAGGGAATATCAGATGGCCTTAAGGCCCTGGTGTGCATGCGGCCCTATGGCACTTTCTGTGTGGCCCTTTGGGGGTGCAGACACTAATGAACGTTTCTCTAAACCCCTGTTGGAGCAGTGATTTCTAGCAGTCGCATGTAATGTTTTCAGTCTGACTGCCTCCTGAAGCATGTTCCCCAGTATATAGTATATCCGCAGTCTCTGACCATCTCGCGTACCATGTCCGCAGTCTCTGACCATCTCCTGTACCATGTCCGCAGTCTCTGACCATCTCCTGTACCATGTCCGCAGTCTCTGACCATCTCCTGTACCATGTCCGCAGTCTCTGACCATCTCCTGTACCATGTCCGCAGTCTCTGACCTTCTCTTTGCTTTTGTCCTTAGTCTGACTATATCCTGTTGTGGGTCTGCATTCTCTGATGGAAAATATTTACTGAATTTTATGTGCGGCCCTTTTAGTGAGGCCCTCTATATTAACAAAGTTGACCACCACTGCCTTAGGGGATAAGGAAGGAATTGATTGAAGCAAATTGGCCCATGCTTTATTAGTTTTTTTTTTTACTTCCTCTGGATCAACTGTAGGTATAGGGTTTTGTAAATAGTGGTTTACAATGCATTTGTTTTTTTTTATTGGTTGAACTTGATGTATTTTCTTTTTCAACCGTGCTATGTAGCTATGCAAATTTTCATCCAAACCTAGTTTTTTTGTATGACCAAAAGTCGTCCTACATTATATACCACACACTTTAACCACATAAAAAAATAAACCGCTATCAGTTTCGACCCGTCCTTCCTTTTCAATCCAACCTCAGAAATAAAATAAATAAAAAAAAAAAAAAAAAGTCAGCTGAATGTGTGTGATAAATGACCACATGCAGGTCCGCTTTCCCATCGAATGCAGTGAACCATATGCTGGCACCATTTCTTAGGCTTTATGTGGTCTCATTTATCATATGATCAGTGCAAAGATTATCCCTTTCACTATTAGTAATGCCCATCCCAGGAATGCCCCCGGAAGAAGTCCTCTTAGTGACGAAACCGGTCGGGTAAATGAGCAGTTTCTTGCTATCCTGTTTACAGTATGTGGATGTTTTTATGGCTATGTTGTATACAAGGCTGGTTTTTATCTGTTTTTTATCTGAACAAATGTAAGTGCAATACTTTTTATTAAATGAGTCCTTTGGGATTTTACACTATCTGGCTTCTCCTTCCATTTGCATGGTTAAATCTGGTAGTGGGGTGAATGGAGCCTGGTTTGATTATCAAATTAAAGTTCTTAATTTGATCTGAGGACACATCTCCAGCTGATGACCCCTGCAAAGATTATTACATCAAGCCTGTTTGACCCTCTGTAATAAAGGGTCCAAGCTCTCTGGTAAGAGTCTTTATTGCTTGTGGTATCTTCTCGAGGTGGAGGGTCTTCTGGATTCATCTGCAATTTCACAGATGTGTGTTTTTTGAGTTTTTTCGTAATTGGACTTTTTTGTAACACTTTATGAGCAAAATTTAAGTTTAAGTTAAGATCCATTTTCAAAATTGATCTTTCCAAGCCTGTAGCCTTTACCTTACACATGAGCCGTGTGTTGGGAACTGTCTTGAAAGCTTTTGCAAAATACAAGTATACCACGTCCACAGCCACGCCTCTGTCCAAGGTTTTACTTGCCTCCTCATGAAAAGAAATCAGGTTTGTTTTACAACTTCTGTCTTTCATGAACCCATGCTGTCTGTTGCTTCAAATATATTTTTTTCAAGCAAGAACTCGTCTATGTGGTCTTTTATTAAACACTCCAGTATCTTCCCAACTATAGAAGTTAAAATTAACAGGTCTATAGTTACTTGGTAAAGACTTTGATCCCTTTTTAAATATGGGCACCACATTGGCCCTACGCCAATCCAGTGCTACTATTCCAGTCATTAACGAGTCCCTAAATATTATAAAAAAATTTCTTTGAAATGCCAGAGCTTAATTCTTTTAGGATCTGTGGGTGGATGCCATCTGGTCCAGGTGCTTTATCCACCTTTATTCTGTCTAAATATTTCTGGACCATATCACTTTGAGCCATTGTGGATCATTTGGGGCTGTGTCAATACCACCCCCATTATGGACATGAGCTCCCCCATGCTCCTTTGTATACACAGAGCTGAAGAAAGTATTTAAATACATTTGCCTTCTCTTTGTCCCCAGTCACCCACTCTAGATTAATTTGTAAAGGGCCTACATGCGCAGACCTGACCTTTTTACTATTAATATATTTTAAGAATTTTTGGGGGTTTGTCCTACTATCTTTTGCAATCTGTAGTTCATTTTGTATTTTTGAGTCCTTGATTTCCCTTTGACATATTCCGTTATATTCTTTGTAACATTTAACTGTGATAGCGTTCCTTCATTTTTATATTTCCTAAAAGCTCTTTATTATTTATTGCCATTTTAACTTTGGCCTTTTGGCCTAACTCATGATCCAAGTACTCCAGCTAGAATTGTAAACCTCAGCCCTGGACGTCCGGTGTTGATCGCACCAGACAGAGAAGAGTGAAAGTCCGAGTTGTACATAACACTGCGGCCAAAACATATGGGACCTCCATGTCAGGGCTGGGCTCAGCCCTGCCTTCTCTGAGCTGGCCGCTCAGCTGTTGGCGAATTGCCAGCTCCCATCTCGCCACAGTTACTCAGCTGTTGATGCCATCTTGCTAGTCAGTCCTGCCTACTTAAGCCGCCCAGTCCAGAGGAGCTCTGCCTTCGCCTTGGTCAACATCACAGAAACTATCTCCTGCGATCCTGTTCAAGACTTGCTTTGCCAACATCCCTTCTGGCCCCGGATCCTGCTTGCTGTTTCACTACATCCTGATCCCTGACTTCTGGCTTGGCTGACTATCCGTTCGGCTATGTTTAGACTAAGTTTGTTCTTTTTTATTTTATAGTTAAACAAGTGCGATTTAACTGTACTTCTGTCATGGCCTGATTTCATGGTTTCTGACACTCCAATGCGATACTCCCAACGCACACGTTTCTGCACAAATGGCTGTATTTTAAATTGGGTGCTGAAATGACCAACGGCTGGGACTGTTTCGCAGCCACGCAGGACACCTTCATCATCACATGCCTGATGAAGGGGTCCTGCGTGGCTCCGAAACGTTGCTATTAATTTTTGATACTATGTGATTAAAGTTTTGGACACAGTTTTGGAGATCCTGGTGTGCCGGTGACACTTCCTTCTAAACATATGGGAGACACTTCATGTGCGTGGATTTATTTTTGCAGTGCATATGTCAAAAAAATTGTTTTTGGCCAGAGTTCAACTTTAAAAAGGCAGCTGAGCTACCCGTGTGGCTATAAATATTAAGCCATGTTACCTACAATCTAAGGAACTGAAAAAGCTCCTCTAATTAGTGGTAAAACATCCTAAAATGACAGAACACGTCCAGTTGGACAGGTCTGATAATACAGCAATGTCACACTCATATCATGCTGCAGCACAACTGACCCCAAGCAAAGCACTGCAAGGCTTTTAGGCATTGATCTGGTAACATTAAACAGCTTGGTGGACAGGTCTGTCAAGCCCTGATAAATTATAATAATGGTACAATAATTATATGAACAGTGTGTAAAGAGATTCACCTCTTGAACAGCTTCATCAGCAGGCTACAGTTGAAGAGGGAGTATAAGATGAGGAAGCAGCTGTTCCACAGACCCGTCCAAGCATAGAAAGCCTTAAAGTCCAGATTGTAGTCATCACAGATTCCTCGGATAACTGTTATAAGAGGAGAGCAGAGGTTAGACACTCTCCATGATCATATTCCCACATTTTTTATAAAACATGTATTTCACAGATGATAAAAAGGAACACTGGCTACCCATTACATGCCAAACCGACCCAATCAATAGAATTAAAATTTTGCCCAAAGTCCAAGTCCAGCCAAAAATCACAAAAAATAAAAATCAGCACAAGGGACATAACTTATAGTTTGTATCCCTTGTGCCGATTCCTCCTCTCTGTGAAAATCTTCCCTCCCCACCCAGCTCCTCCATTTATGGAATAAGTACTACAGCTTCTATAAATCACACAGGATCTAGGAATGGAGGAAAGGTGAATGATTGATGGCTCCACCCCCTTTATTCATAAAGCTGTAGTCTGGCTTCTACGAAATGAGCAGCTGAGTAGAAAGGGCTGCATAGTCAGGCTCTCATGACTTAATGTCGCATCGACTTCAAAGTAGTTAATGCATTACTTTGTTCCGACTTTCATGCAACTTGAGGGCCATAGACTTTAATATTAACCCTCAAAATTAGCATTAAAGTCATTCCTGAATGTTTTACATGCGACAGTGAGTCTGACTTTGCAGAGGGACAACAAATCACAGCCAAGTTGCACCCCAAAATCTCCTGACTTTGGTGTCGTACAAGTGTGAATTGATCCTAAACAGAAGAGGAATCAGCACAAGGGACACATCCTACTGATTGCAAGTTAAGTCTCTTGTGCTATTTTTTGGTTTGTGATTTTGGCTGCACCTATTTTTATTTATTTTTTGGCTTTAGGTCACCTGCTAGCCAGAGAACCTGTTAGCCCTGCTAATACAGAGAAGAGATGTATTTCCAGTAGTGTGTCTACATTAACTCCATAATGAACTGGAGGGAGAGAGGGGATTGGGGTGACTGCACTCCAAAGTAAAAAAAATTGAGCTTCAGGAAAAATTCAAAACTACTTTTTGCATTGGGGCTGCCCCTTTGCTGCAAGGGTCAAATGCTTGCATTTGTCTAAGGCTAGTGATGGCGAACCTTGGCACCCCAGATGTTTTGGAACTACATTTCCCATGATGCTCATGCAGTGTAGTTGAGCATCATGGGAAATGTAGTTGTAAAACATCTGGGGTGCCAAGGTTCGCCATAACTGGTCTAGGGCAGGGATCTCCAAACTACGGCCCTCCAGCTGTTGCGGAACTACACATCCCATGAGGCATTGTAAAACTCTGACATTCACATTGGAAATGTAGTTCCTAAACAACTGGAGGGCTGTAGGTTGGAGACCCCCTGGCTAGGGTATCACTAAATGCAGGTTTACCTACCATATCGCTCACTCCTGAAACCTGCCTCCTCTCCATGCAACTGACACTGAAGCCGCTTCTCTTTGGCACTATGATGTCATCAAGTACAATGCAGGACCAGCAGTCATGCATTGTAAGGGAGGACACCGGGAGGGGGGGGGGGGGGGGGAGGGGGGCATGCCCACAACCCAGGAAGAAGAGAACACTGGCTGCCAGGGGAGCAAAGGATTAGTTAAGTAAGGCTGCTTTTAAATGTTACCTTAGATTAAGATAAGCATTTAATCCTTTCAGGGGAGAAAGAAAAAAAGAAATTGGGGAGGGGGAGGAGAGAAGACAGCGCATTACATGGTAAGACCTACCCTGAAAATAAGCCCTACTGTGTTCTTTGTTGCCAAAATTAATATAAGACCCAGGCTCATTTCCGGGGAAACACAGTAGATTATTATTTTTTTAATTTTGTGCTTTTTCAATGTGAAATGTGTAAATATATGTTAATATATATATGTGTAAAAATATTCACTAACAAAAGAAAGTTTTCATTGTTTATCGTTTATAAAATAGACGTGAATAAAAAGAAAAAGAAAATAATAATTAAATGGAAGCGAATAGGGAGTTAATTAAGGGTGATTAGAGCAAATTAAGGGTTAATAAGGGGTTAAATTTGTTCATTTGTTCATCCCTTTGATCTGCAGATGAAGAAACAGAAAGATACAAAAAAAAAAGAAACAATGTTTCTTTTAATTTTAGTGTTTCAGGTATCGGTGCATTTGCACAAGTACCGATACTTGTGCAAATACTCAGTATCGGTGCCGATACCGATTCTAGTATCGGTGCAACCCTAGTATAAAGGGTACAAATGGGACTCGCACTGCCAAACAGACCGCCCGCCCCCACCCCTTCGGACAGCGTGCGGGGTTCTCCCATAACCATATCATTCACAAATCTGCATGTTAACCACTTGCCGACCGCCCCATGTAGATATACGTCGGCAGAATGGCACGTACAGGCAGAACCACGTACCTGTACGTGCCATTCTTCAGGCGGTTGGGGGGTCCGATCGGACCCCCCTCCGCCGGCGGGGACGGTCGGCATCGCTTCAGGAGCGATCCGGGACGAGGGGACGGCCAGTGGTTTCTGGCCACCCCCTCGCGATCGCTCCTGGCGAATGAAAAGCTTCCCCTTCCTGTCTATTGTATAGACAGGAAGGCGGAAGTGATGTCACGCTCGGTGCGCCGGTCTATGTGACCGGAACGCCGAGCAGAGAAGATGTAAAGGTTAGTGCACAAACAGTACACTGACACCAGTACACATAGGCACACAATCCACCCCCCTGTCACCCCCAGATCACCCCCCAGATCACCCCCTCCCCCCCCAGTCACAGTGTCACTAATTGCAGTGATCATTTTTTTACTGATCACTGCATTTAGTGTCAGTGTGACTGCAATAACTGTCAGGGCAGTTAGTTTTAGGTCCTAGGTAGCCCCCTACCCCCCCCCCTAATAAAGGTTTAACCCCCTGATTGCCCCTAGTTAACCCCTTCACCCCCTTTTGCCAGTGTCACTAAGCGATCGTTTTTCTGATCGCTGCATTGTGTCGCTAGGTAACCATTTTTTTTTTATTTTAACCGCCATGTTTTATATAGGTTCATAAATAGTTTTATAGGTCAGGTACCCCCATATTACAACCTAAATAAAGGTTTTAACCCCCTGATTGCCCCTAGAGTTAACCCTTTCACCAGTAATCACCGTATAACTGTCACTGGTGACGCTGGTTAGCCAGTTAGTTATTTCGTTATTTAGGTTCCCCGTCAGGTTTTTATATAGCGTCAGGTACCCCCATATATTACCTAATAAAGGTTTAACCCCCTGATTGCCCCTAGTTAACCCTTTCACCCCCTTTTGCCAGTGTCACTAAGCGATCGTTTTTCTGATCGCTGCATTAGTGTCGCTAGGTAACCAGTTTTTTTTTAGGTTAACCGCCATGTTTATATAGGTTCATAAATAGGTTTATAGGTCAGGTACCCCCATATTACAACCTAAATAAAGGTTTTAACCCCCTGATTGCCCCTAGAGTTAACCCTTTCACCAGTGATCACCGTATAAAATGTCACTGGTGACGCTGGTTAGCCAGTTAGTTATTTCGTTATTTAGGTTCCCCGTCAGGTTTTTATATAGCGTCAGGTACCCCCATATATTACCTAATAAAGGTTTAACCCCCTGATTGCCCTAGTTAACCCTTTCACCCCCTTTTGCCAGTGTCACTAAGCGATCGTTTTTCTGATCGCTGCATTAGTGTCGCTAGGTAACCAGTTTTTTTTTGTATTACTGTTACGGGTGACGCTGGTTAGTTAGCTTGTTTTTTATACTGTCAGGGCACCCGCCATTTATTACCCAATAACGGTTTAACCCCCTGATCGCCCGGCGGGTGATATCAATTAGGTTTTAGGGTCAAATAAGGTCTGCGTCGCCCAGGTTAGTGCCAGTACCGCAAACACCCACGCACAAAGCATACACCTCCCTTAGTGGTACAGTATCTGAACAGATCAATATCTGATCTGATCAGATCTATACTAGCGTCCCAGCAGTTTAGGGTTCCAAAAAAACGCATTGTTAGCGGATCAGCCCAGATACCTGCTAGCACCTGCGTTTTCCCCCTCCGCCCAGCCCAGCCCACCCAAGTGCAGTATCGATCGATCACTGTCACTTACAAAACACTAAGCACACATAACTGCAGCGTTCGCAGAGTCAGGCCTGATCCCTGCGATCGCTAACATTTTTTTTGTGGTAGCGTTTTGATTCAGTCGCTAACAGTCAGGAGCTTTTTTACCTGTGAATCTCAAAAAAATAAAAAAAACAAAAATAGTTGTCGTTTTATTGTTCTCTCTCTCTCTCTATTGTTGCTCTTTTTTTACTCCATTCTATTCTGCAATGTTTTATTATGTTTTATCATGTTTTATCATGCTTGCTTTTCAGGTATGTAATTTTGTTTACTGTGTTTTAGTGTTAAGCATTTTTTTGTTTTCAGGTGCGCCATTCAGTTGCAGCGCGGATTTATTTATCTTGACAGCATCAGCGTTTGCTCCCACGATACATAAAGCCGCGACTCCAACGCTGTAGGAGGTGATTTCACCACCACAGTTAAAAAAAAGAGCATATGTGCCGAAGCATGGGGGCAGCAGGGGGGGCAGAGGAGCGATTGGCTCCTAATGCCACGTACATACGGTCGAAATTCCGACCGTGTGTACACGGCATAACTTTTGCGGGAGGATGCCCCCATGCATCGGCATATATAAATGGTGCATGTATGCCCATCATTAGAAGTGGGTGGATGAAGGGAGGTATTCTAATGGTGGGCATACCCACCAATCAATCTCTTTTTTTTCGTTCAGCCAAGAGGCTGCATGAAAAAAAAAAAGATTACAATATATGTCCAGTATGTTGCTGGACTTTGAATGGTTATACCAGAATGATGCCTGCAGGTTTAGGTATCATCTTGGTATCATTCTTTTCAGCCAGTGATCGGCTTTCATGTAAAAGCAATTCTAGCGGGTAATTAGCCTCTAGACTGCTTTTACAAGCAGTGGGAGGGAATGTCCCCCCTCCCGGATATAAACCGCGCCATTGGGAAATTGGGAAAGCATTTTATCACACCAATCTTGGTGTGGTCAGATGCTTTGAGGGCAGAGGAAAGATCTAGGGTCTAATAGACCCCAATTTTTTCAAAAAAAGAGTACCTGTCACTGCCTATTGCTATCATAGGGGATATTTACATTCCCTGAGATAACAATAAAAATCATAACAAAGAAAAAAAAATGGAAGGAACAGTTTAAAAATAGAATAAAAAAGCTAAATAAATAAAAAAAAAACTAAAAAAAAAAAAAAAAAAGCACCCCTGCCCCCCCTTCTCTTGCGCAAAGGCGTACACAAGCGTTGGTCTGGCGTCATATGTAAACAGCAATTGCAGCATGCATGTGAGGTATCACCGCGAAGGTCAGATCGAGGGCAGTAATTTTAGCAGTAGACCTCCTCCGTGAATCTAATGTGGTATCATGTAAAGGCTTTTAAAGGCTTTTAAAAATGTATGTAGTTTGTCGCCACTGCGTGTTTGTGCGCAATTTTAAAGCATGTCGTGTTTGGTATCCATGTACTCGGCCTAAGATCATATTTTTTATTTCATCAAAAATTTGAGCAATATAGTGTGTTTTAGTGCATTAAAATAAAAAAAAGTGTATTTTTTCCACAAAAAATGCGTTTGAAAAATCGCTGCGCAAATACTGTGTGGAAAAAAAAAAATGCAACACCCACCATTTTAATCTGTAGGGCCTTTGCTTTAACAATATATATAGTGTTTGGGGGTTCAACGTAATTTTCTTGCAAAAAAAAAATATGTTTTCATGTAAACAAAAAGTGTCAGAAAGGGCTTTGTCTTCAAGTGGTTAGAAGAGTGGGTGACGTGTGACATAGGCTTCTAAATGTTGTGCATAAAATGCCAGGACAGTTCAAACCCCCCCCAAATGACCCCATTTTGGAAAGTAGACACCCCAAGCTATTTGCTGAGAGCAATGTTGAGCCCATTAAATATTTTTTTTTTTTGTCCCAAGAGATTGAATAATGAAAAAAAAAAAATATATATATTTTTTTTTACAAAAAGTTGTCACTAAATGATATATTGCTCAAACATGTCATGGGCATATGTGGAAATACACCCCAAAATACATTCTGTTGCTTCTCCTGAGTACGGGGATACCACATGTGTGGGACTTTTTGGGAGCCTAGCTGCGTACGGAACCCCAAAAACCAAGCACCGCCTTCAGGCTTTCTAAGGGAGTAATTTTTTTATTTCACTTCTCACTGCCAATCACAGTTTCGGAGGCCATGGAATGCCCAGATGGCATAAAACCCCCCAAAATGACCCCATTTGGAAAGTAGACACCCCAAGCTATTTGCTGAGAGGTATTGTGAGTATTTTGCAGATGTCGCTTTTTGTCACAAAGTTTTGAAAATTGAAAAAAAAAATTTTTTTTTCTTTACTTTCTTCATTTTCAAAAACAAATGAGAGCTGTAAAATACTCACCATGCCTCTCAACAAATAGCTTGGGGTGTCTACTTTCCAAAATGGGTCATTTGGGGGGGTTTTGTGCTATTTTGGCATTTTATGGCCTTCGAAACTGTGATAGGTAGTGAGGAGTGAAATCAAAAATTTGCACCCTTAGAAATCCTGAAGGCGGTGCTTGGGTTTCGGGGCCCCGTACGCGGCTAGGCTCCCAAAAAGTCCCACACATGTGGTATCCCCATACTCAGGAGAAGCAGCAAAATGTATTTTGGGGTGCAATTCCACATATAACTATGGCATGTGTGAGCAATATATCATTTAGTGACAACTTTTTGAAGAAAAAAAAAATTATTTTTTATTTTTGTCTTTATTCAATCACTTGGGACTAAAAAAAAAAATATTCAATGGGCTCAACATGCCTCTCAGCAAATAGCTTGGGGTGTCTACTTTCCAAAATGGGGTCATTTGGGGGGGTTTTGTACTTCTCTGCCATTTTAGCACCTCAAGAAATGAAATAGGCAGTCATAAATTAAAAGCGGTGTAAATTCCAGAAAATGTACTCTAGTTTGTAGACGCTATAACTTTTGCGCAAACCAATCAATATACGCTTATTGGCATTTTTTTTTACTAAAGACATGTGGCTGAATACATTTTGGCCCAAATGTTTGACTAAAATTGAGTTTATTAGATTTTTCTTATAACAAAAAGTAGAAAATCTCTTTTTTTTTCAAAATTTTCGCTCTTTTTCCGTTTATATCGCAAAAAATAAAAATCACAGAGGCAATCAAATACCATCAAAAGAAAGCTCTATTTGTGGGAAGAAAAGGACGCAAATTTCGTTTCGTTACAAAATTGCATGACCGCACAATTACCAGTTAAAGTAGTGCAGTGCGAAATTGAAAAAAGACCTCTGGTCCTTAAGCTGACAATTGGTCCGGGGCTGAAGTGGTTAATGAACTACAAGGCCTGTTTGCTACCATGGCAGATGGAATTGTAATTCTCAACGGAAAATAAGTACAGTAACGGGAGCAACCGTAGTCCTTTGACATTAACTTCAGCTCTTTAACTGAAAGTCCATACCTTTGGACACATAGCTGGGGAAGAGTCTGCAGGAGCCTCGCATTATACGAAAAGGCTTCTTCACAGTAAGAGCTGTGAAAATTTGGAACAGACTCCCTCCAGAATTTTGAGAAGAGTTGATGCATTCCTAAATCCACATAATATAACAGGCCATTGACATTGAAATGTAATAACAGCAGAAATTGTTAGTCCAGGGAATATCAGATAGCCTTAAGGCTCTGGTGTGCATGTGGCCCTATGGCACTTTCTGTGTGGCCCTTAGGGGGTGCAGACACTAATGAGTGTTTCTCTAAACCCCTGTTATAGCAGTGATTTCTAGCAGTCGCATGTAATGTTTCCAGTCTGACTGCCTCCTGAAGCATGTTCCCCAGTCTATAGTATGTCCGCAGTCTCTGACCATCTCCCGTAACACGTCCGCAGTCTCTGACCATCTCCCGTAACACGCCCGCAGTCTCTGACCATCTCCCGTAACACGCCCGCAGTCTCTGACCATCTCCCGTAACACGCCCGCAGTCTCTGACCATCTCCCGTAACACGCCCGCAGTCTCTGACCATCTCCCGTAACACGCCCGCAGTCTCTGACCATCTCCCGTAACACGCCCGCAGTCTCTGACCATCTCCCGTAACACGCCCGCAGTCTCTGACCATCTCCCGTAACACGCCCGCAGTCTCTGACCATCTCCCGTAACACGCCCGCAGTCTCTGACCATCTCCCGTAACACGCCCGCAGTCTCTGACCATCTCCCGTAACACGCCCGCAGTCTCTGACCATCTCCCGCAACACGCCCGCAGTCTCTGACCATCTCCCGCAACACGCCCGCAGTCTCTGACCATCTCCCGCAACACGCCCGCAGTCTCTGACCATCTCCCGCAACACGCCCGCAGTCTCTGACCATCTCCCGCAACACGCCCGCAGTCTCTGACCATCTCCCGCAACACGCCCGCAGTCTCTGACCATCTCCCGCAACACGCCCGCAGTCTCTGACCATCTCCCGTAACAAGCCCGCAGTCTCTGACCATCTCCCGTAACACGCCCGCAGTCTCTGACCATCTCCCGTAACACGCCCGCAGTCTCTGACCATCTCCCGTAACACGCCCGCAGTCTCTGACCATCACCCGTAACACGCCCGCAGTCTCTGTCCATCTCCCGTAACACGCCCGCAGTCTCTGACCATCTCCCGTAACACGCCCGCAGTCTCTGACCATCTCCCGTAACACGTCCGCAGTCTCTGACCATCTCCCGTACCACGTCCGCAGTCTCTGACCATCTCCCGTACCACGTCCGCAGTCTCTGACCATCTCCCGTACCACGTCCGCAGTCACTATAATTCAGTGAATATAATATTCACTGAATTTTATGTGCGGCCCTTTGGTGAGGCCCTCTATATTAACAAAGTTGACCACCACTGCCTTAGGGGATAAGGAAGGAATTTTTTTTTTTCCTATTGAAGCAAATTGGCCCATGCTTTATAAGGTTTTTCTACTTCTTCTGCTGGATCAACTGTAGGTATATGGTTTTGTAAATAGTGGTTTACAATGCATTTGTTTTCTATTGGTTGAACTTGATGTATTTTCTTTTTCAACCGTGCTATATAGCTTTGCAAATTTTCATCTAAACCTACTTTTTTTGTATGACCAAAAGCCGTCCTACATTATATACCACACTCTTTAACCACATAAAAAAATAAACCGCTATCAGTTTCGACCAGTCATTCCTTTTTAATCCAACCTCAAAAATAAAAAAAAAATTAAAAAAAAGTCAGCTGAATGTGTGCGATAAATTACCACATGCGGGTCAGCTTTCCCATCAAATGCAGTGAACCATATGCTGGCACCATTCCTTAGGCTTTATGTGGTCTCATTTATCATATGATCAGTGCAAAGATTATCCCTTTCACTATTAGTAATAGCAATGCCCATCAAGGTTTTAATTTATCAAGGTTACGATATAGCTAGTAGTAGTTGGTCACATTCAACTAGATTTGTTCTGTAATGTTTTCACCAGTCATTCTAGTGGCTTCCTAAGTTCTTGGACCCAGTTATGTTATGTACATTTAGGAAAGAATCCAGGCCTTTTTAAAAGCAATCTACATTTTCAAAGCTCTTGCTGTGAAGAAACCTTTCCGGATTTAACCATGCAAATGAAGGAGATGCCAGATAGTGTAAAATCCCAGGAATGCCCCGGAAGAAGTCCTCTTAGTGACGAAACCGGTCGGGTAAAGTAGCAGTTTCTTGCTATCCTGTTTACAGTATGTGGATGTTTTTATGGCTATGTTGTATACAACGCTGGTTTTTATCTGGTTTTTATCTGAACAAATGTAAGTGCAATACTTTTTATTAAATGAGTCCTTTGGGATTTTACACCATCTGGCTTCTCCTTCATTTGCATGGTTAAATCTGGTAGTGGGGTGAATGGAGCCCGGTTTGATTATCAAATTAAAGTTCTTAATTTGATCTGAGGACACATCTCCAGCTGAGGACCCCTGCAAAGATTACTACATCAAGCCTGTTTGACCCTCTGTAATAAAGGGTCCAAGCTCTCTGGTAAGAGTCTATATTGCTTGTGGTATCTTCTCGAGGTGGATTCATCTGCATCTGCAATTTCACAGATGTGTGTTTTTTGAGTTTTTTCGTAATTGGACTTTTTTGTAACACTTTATGAGCAAAATTTAAGTTTAAGTTGAGATCCATTTTCAAAATTGATCTTTCCAAGCCTGTAGCCTTTACCTTACACATGAGCCGTGTGTTGGGAACTGTCTTGAACGCTTTTGCAAAATACAAGTATACCATGTCCACAGCCACGCCTCTCTCCAAGGTTTTACTTGCCTCCTCATGAAAAGAAATCAGGTTTGTTTGACAACTTCTGTCTTTCATGAACCCATGCTGTCTGTTGCTTCAAATATTTTTTTCCAGCAAGAACTCGTCTATGTGGCCTTTTATTAATCTCTCCAGTATCTTCCGAACTATAGAAGTTAAACTAACAGGTCTATAGTTACTTGGTAAAGACTTTGATCCCTTTTTAAATATAGGCACCACATTGGCCCTGCGCCAGTCCAGTGGTACTATTCCAGTCATTAACGAGTCCCTAAATATTACAAACAATGTCTTTGAAATTACAGAGCTCAATTCTTTTAGGATCCGTGGGTGAATGCCATCTGGTCCAGGTGCTTTATCCACCTTTATTCTGTCTAAATATTTCTGGACCATATCACTTTTGAGCCATTGTGGATCATTTGGGGCTGTGTCACTACCGTCCCCATTATGGACATGAGCTCCCCCATGCTCCTTTGTATATACAGAGCTGAAGAAAGAGTGCCTTCTCTTTGTCCCGTTACCCACTCTAGATTACTTTGTAAAGGGCCTACATGCTCAGACCTGACCTTTTTACTATTAATATATTTTAAGAACTTTTGGGGGTTTGTCCTACTAGCTTTTGCAATCTGTAGTTAATTTTGTATTTTTGAGTCCTTGATTTCCCTTTGACATATTCCGTTATATTCTTTAAAGTGGAAGTAAACCCTCCTATCGTTTTCAGCCAAGGAAGCTGCCATCTTGGCCTCTGTTCAATCTTCAACTGCCATGATGCTGCACATGTGATCGGTTATGACACCAGCCATTGGATGGTTTGACAGTTTGGTTGAAAGCATAGTCAATGTGACAGGTAGCATTCCCGGCATGCCATTATTTTTTAACTATTTAAATCAAAGGGTTTACTTCCGCTTTAACTGTGATAGCGTTCCTTCATTTTTATATTTCCTAAAAGCTCTTTATTATTTATAGCCATTTTAACTTTGGCCTTTTGGCCTAACTCATGATCCAAGTACTCCAGCTAGAATTGTAAACCTCAGCGCTGGACGTCTGGTGTTGATCGCACCACGCGGGGAAGAGTGAAAGTCTGAGTACAATAACACTGCGGCCAAAACATATGGGACCTCGATGTCAGGGCTGGGCTCAGCCCTGCCTTCTCTGAGCTGGCCGCTCAACTGTTGGCTAATTGCCAGCTCCTATCTCTCCACAGTTACTCAGCTGTTGATGCCATCTTGCTAGTCAGTCCTGCCTACTTAAGCCGTCCAGTCCAGAGAAGCTCTGCCTTTGCCTTGGTCAACATCACAGAAACCATCTCCTGCGATCCTGTTCAAGACTTGCTTTGCCAACCTCCCTTCTGGCTCCAGATCCTGCTTGCTGTTCCACTACATCCTGATCCCTGACTTCTGGCTTGGCGGACTATCCATTCCGGTTACTGAACTTTGGCTATGTTTTGACTATGTTTGTTCTTTTTGCTTTTATTGTTAAACAAGTGTGATTTAACTGTACTTTTGTCATGGCCTGATTTCCTACAAATTTCCTACCTACAATGGCCTGATTTCATGGTTTCTGACACTCCAATGCAATACTCCCAACGCACACGTTCCTGCACAAACGGCTGTATTTTAAATTGGGTGCTGAAATGACCAACGTCTGGAACCGCTTCGCGGCCACGCAGGACACCATCATCACATGCCTGATGAAGGGGTCCTGCGTGGCTCCGAAACGTCGCTTTTAATTTTTGGTACTATGTGATTAAAGTTTTGGACCCAGTTTTGGAGATCCCGGTGTGCTGGTGACACTTCCTTCTAAACATGTGGGAGACACTACATCTGCGTGGATTTATTTTTGCAGTGCATATGTCAAAAAAATTGTTTTTGGCCAGAGTTCAACTTTAAGGCAGTTGAGCTACCCGTGTGGCTATAAATATTAAGCCATGTTACCTACAATCTTTTGAACTGAAAAAGCTCCTCTAATTAGCGGTAAAACATCCTAAAATGACAGAACACATCCAGTTGGACAGGTCTGATAATACAGCAATGTCACACTCAGATCATGCTGCAGCACAACTGACCCCAAGCAAAGCGCTGCAAGGCTTTTAGGCATTGATCTGGTAACATTAAACAGCTTAGTGGACAGGTCTGTCAAGTCCTGATAATTATAATAATGGTACAATAAATATATGAACAGTGTGTAAAGAGATTCACCTCTTGAACAGCTTCATCAGCAGGCTACAGTTGAAGAGGGAGTATAAGATGAGGAAGCAGCTGTTCCACAGACCCGTCCAAGCATAGAAAGCCTTAAAGTCCAGATTGTAGTCATCACAGATTCCTCGGATAACTGTTATAAGAGGAGAGCAGAGGTTAGACACTCTCCATGATCATATTCCCACATTTTTATAAAACATGTATTTATTTCACAGCTGAAAAAGGAACACTGGCTACCCATTACATGCCAAACCGACCCAATCAATAGTATTTCAATTTTGCCCAAAGTCCAAGTTCAGCCAAAATCACAAAAAAAAAAAAAAATTAAAATCAGCACAACTTGGATAAGGAACTTATATTTTTTTATCCCTTGTGCCGATTCCTCCTCTGTTAGTGAATCCCCGCCCCCCCCCCCCCAGCTCCTCCATTTATAGAATCAGTACCACAGCTTCTATAAATCACACAGGATCTAGGAATGGGCAAGCATAGTCAGGCTCTCATGAGGTGTGACTGCACGCCAAAATAAAAATAGGATGAACTTCAGGAAGAATTCAAAACTACCCTTACATTGGGGCTGGCCCTGTGCTGCAAGTGTCAAATGCTTGTATTTGTCTAAGGCTAGTGATGGCGAACCTTGGCACCCCAGATGTTTTGGAACTACATTTCCCATAATGCTCATGCACTCTGAAGTGTAGTTGAGCACCATGGGAAAAGTAGTTCCAAAACATCTGGGGTGCCAAGGTACGCCATCACTGGTCTAGGGCAGGGATCTCCAAACTACGGCCCTCCAGCTGTTGCGGAACTACACATCCCATGAGGCATTGTAAAACTCTGACATTCACATTGGAAATGTAGTTCCTAAACAACTGGAGGGCTGTAGGTTGGAGACCCCTGGCTAGGGTATCACTAAATGCAGGTTTACCTACCATATCGCTCACTCCTGAAACCTGCCTCCTCTCCATGCAACTGACACTGAAGCCGCTTCTCTTTGGCACTATGATGTCATCAAGTACAATGCAGGACCAGCAGTCATGCATTGTAAGGGAGGACACCGGGAGGGGGGCATGCCCACAACCCAGGAAGAAGAGAACACTGGCTGCCAGGGGAGCAAAGGATTAGTTAAGTAAGGCTGCTTTTAAATGTTACCTTAGATTAAGATAAGCATTTAATCCTTTCAGGGGAGAAAGAAAAAAACAAATTGGGGAGGGGGGTGGGAGATGGGGCAGCCCAACGGCAAGGGGTGGTTTTAAATTTTCTCCGGAGTTCAGCCTTAAAACAGGACTGTTGGCAATGTCAATCCAGGAGAACAGAGAACACCTTTAACCTGACAGTCTATCACTGCCTGAATTCATCGAATACATTCTGTTATTACGCTATCGCTTCCAATTCCAGGCCTCGCTCTCGGAATGATTAGATGGAGCGGAGACGCAGCTGGCGCTGTGATCACAGGGGCAGAGTTATAATGAAATGCTCCGCAGACAGAGTAAGCCTCTTCTACATAGATGACTCCATTTAGATTCAGCTCTGCTGTAGGAATTTAAATGCCCGTCAAGCCAAAATAAAATAAAAGGACTTCATGCATAAAAAAAAAAAAAAAAAAAAAATAAGTAAACCTGTCTTCAGGGAAGCATGGGACGGCCATTTGTTGACCAAGTTAAAAAATGTGAGTCACTGACCTGGCGCACACATATAAAAGTCAAAAGCTTTCATTTGTATACTAGTCTTTTGCCAGATCACTGATCCAAAGTAGTAGAGCAAAGAGGGTCGAGCCTTACAGCCGGGCGACAAAGTGCACTAAAAACAGTGGGGGTTGCTTTACTAAAACTGGAGCACTCAGAATCTGGTGCAGCTGTGCAGGGCAACCAATCAGCTTCTAACTTCAGTTAGTTCAATTAAGCTTTGACGTAGAATACTGAAAGCCGATTGGTTTCCATGCAGAGCTGCACCAGATTTTGCACTTTCTAGTTTTAGTAAATCAATAGCCGTGTTCTTCCCTCTTCTCAGACTCCATTTCCGACAAAACTTTAAGCTGGAGGCGCATTTTATAGGCAAATTTACATCTTGGCGCCCAGTTAATGCCTATGCACAGCTGCAAAGAGGGTGGCCTTTAATGGCCACACATATGTTTCTATGGGCAGCAAAGGTTTATTATGTCATAGACAGCTATCAGTCTGTACTAATGATCTGAAACTGGCAGTCATGCGACAACCATGACAGCCATAGGCATGCGCAGGGGGTGTGCCAGGGCACACCCTAATCACTATGTGTGGTGCCGATCCCCCCCTACTGGTCGGGCTTCCCCCCCTCTTGTTTGTCCCCTGCCCCGCAGTGCTGCTGGCTCCTCTCCTCTCCTCTCCTCTCCTCTCCTCTCCTCTCCTCTCCTCTCCTCTCCTCTCCTCTCCTCTCCTCTCCTCTCCCCCCGGCTGCTGTGAGAAATGTTTTTAGGATGGAGAGCAGGGGGGAAATGGTTAGTAAATATGTAATTTACCATCCTCTTATTTTACGCACAAATCTACCATCTCTTGCTACTCCCAGGAAAAGAATTACAAGCTCCTGTCCAGATGGTATAGGGACCCTGCAACCCTGCACAAAATCTTCCCATCAGCTCCGCCCACCTGTTGGCGCTGTGAAACCTCTATTGGAACTTATATGCATATCTGGTGGGACTGTGAGAGGATCCGACCCTTCTGGACGCAGGTATTTGAATGTTATAATCTCGTGGCTGATAGACCAGTTCCTATCTCCCCGAAAATTGCGCTACTCTCTATATTGCCCGGGTCTTTAAAGTCGCAGAAGCAAAGATTGCTCCGTTTCTTTATGTCCTCTGCTAGGCAACTGATACCCGCTTACTGGAAGACAAAGAACACCCCTCCACTGTCACGGTGGGTATCGATTATGAATGACACCATGAGAATGGAGGAGTTGCTGGCTCTAGATAATGATACATACACCAAATTTATTGCTCAATGGTCAATATGGCTCCGCTTCTCTTCCTCTGATACCCTGCTGAACAAAACCGCGGACATATAGGGACATACTAGATCCCCTCTTACCCTACCCTCCCTGGACATATCTGTGATCCTCCCCTTCCCCCTGCCTCCCCCCTCCCTACCTCCCTGCCCACCCCCCCATCTCTTCTCTACTTTACTCTATTCTTTTCTCTCTGCTCCTCCTATCTTTCTTTCTCCACGTTACTTACTGTATATTGTTACATATAGTGACTCATGAACTGCTTTCGCTAGCACTACCTCCTGGACCAGAGAACAGGTTCTCTTCCCCACCCCCCGAGCATGTGGGCGGAGGTCGGCTGTGGACGATAGTCGTTGGTTGGCCTTCCGCAATTATCCTTCTGTTACCGTTCTTTGTATACAATTACCTCATGTTGTTCACTGTTTTACTGTTTTCCTTTTGTGAAATACCAATAAAATATTTTCAACACTAATTTACCATCCTCTTCCTTTTCTAAATGCAGACACTCGTTCACTGCGTCCATTCATAACTGAAGCATAGTTTGCTATGTTTATTATGTTTCAGTTTGTAAATGAACAGGAAGCCGCTTAGCACAGAGAACTTCCCATTCATTCACTATCCAGTGCAGCTGAGGCTGCAGAGGAAGGCGTGTGTGCTTGAGCTTTGGGGTGCACATCCTAATGCAACAGGATACGCACACCTATGCTGACAGCCAATCACAGCGGTCACATGATTAGGCAGACCTTCCTGCCCCCCTAGAAATGACATCCCAATTAAAAGGATGACGAGCCAGTAACCAGAATTGGGCTTCATGTACACGGCTGCTGGTAAACAGACGTTTATGCCCCATTCACACCTGAGCATAGCATTTTCAGGCAGAAAATCGTGCAAATTTACAGCGATTTTGCAGCGTTTTTACGGCGTTTTGACGCGATTTTGTGCAGGGCAATAGGTCACCAATGTAATAATAAGAAAAACGTCCAAATATGCCCGATTCGAGTGACAAAAAAGGGTCCGGAAATTGTTTGAGCTTCAGGCGTTCGGCTTCAGGTGACATGGAGTGGAGATGTGAACCATCTCCATTGAGAATAATGGATTTTTTGCCCCTCTAGCGTTTTGTAGCTTCAGGCTTCAGGCGACAAAACACTCAGGTGTGAATGCAGCCTTAGGAGCAGTTGGGCGTTTTATCAGTGCATGCACACAAGGCCGTTTATAGCCGTTTCTAGGCAGTTGAGTTTAGAAGCGTTTTTTGGAAAGCAAAACAAAAATGCATTCAGGACGGATGTTCAGAGGCATTTGAAACACCAAATGCCTGTAACAGCTTGTGAACGCGGTAACTCACGTTTAGCCGTGTTTCGTTTACAGCCGTTTTTCATTTTTGACTATTTAAAAAATAAAAATTAAAATTAAAACACTTCTAAAATGCAAACGCGGCATGTAAACAGGGCTTAACGGACGTTTTTAAAAACATCGGTTACCATCTGTCAAGTTGAATAGTTCGGGAGAAGTTGTAAAACGTCCCGTGTACATTAAGCTTCATGCCGCGTACACGCGATCGAACATTCCGACAACAAAACCGTGGATTTTTTTCCAACGGATGTTGGCTCAAACCTGTCTTGCATACACAGGGTAACACAAATGTTGTCGTAAATTCCGAACGTCAAGAACGCGGTGACGTACAAGATGTACGACGAGCCGAGGAAAATGAAGTTCAATAGCCAGTGCGGCTCTTGTGCTTGATTCAGAGCATGCGTGGAATTTTGTGCGTTGGAATTGTGTACAAAACACTCGGAATTTCCGACAACAAGTTTTGTTGTAGGAAAATTTGAGAGCCAACTCTTAAACATTTGTTGTCGAAAATTGCGACAGCAAATGTTCTATGGAGCATACACACGGTTGGATTTTACGACAACAAGATCACATCGAACATTTGTTGTTGAAAATACCGACCGTGTGTACGCGGCATTAAGAGTTTATGTACGCCATAATCTGTATTCAGTAAGAGAGTCAGACACTTCTCCCGCCACCTTCATCTGCAGTAGTCTTGTAATGAGAGGTGTGGCTGTTACTCAGCTCTGCCAGTATAGAGCACTGAACGGGAACCAAGTAGCATTCCCACTTAGAGAATGTATGTACCGTATATACTCAAGTATAAGCCGAGTTTTTCAGGACATTTTTTTTTGTGCTGAAAATGCCCCCCTAGGCTTATACTGAAGTCAAGCATAGATAATGACATTTTCCGACCCGACTTTGGGGCCTCGTATCTCGGGGCCACTTGGTGATAGGAACACCAAATTTGGATATGTTGTAGTGCTAGGTCCACTGGGTTTGCATACCAAATAGGGTTCCTAGCACCAAGTGACCCCGAGATCCAGGGACCCAAAGTCAGTCAACTGTGTCCATCTGCAGCAATGTCATTTTGGGACCCTTTGGGTCCAGAGACCCCAATTTTTGGCTGCAGCTAGGGGGCATCTAGGAACCCTTAACTACCAAGTTTGAGGGGACCTATGGCTGTAAATGGGCACAGTGAGGCATGCAAATGTGAACAGTGAGGCTGCAAATGGGCATTGTTGACCCTCTTTTCCACTTACAGTAGCTGCGCATTTCTCACCCTAGGCTTATACTTGAGTCAATAAGTTTCCCATTTTTTTGTGGTAAAATTAGGTGCCTCGGCTTATATTCGAGTATATAATGTATTTTAATGCATTTCTTAGCAAAAATCAGCAAAAAAAAAAAAAAAAAAAATACAACTGAACTTTAGGGCAATAACCCCAAGTACGCGTTCACTGAAATTGCTGTTATTTCACCTTAAAGTGATTGTAAAGTCCCCCTTTAAAAAAAAAAAAAAAAAAAGCAGGAGTTTTATACTTGCCTGCTCTGTGCAATGTTACAGAGCAGCCGCCTATCTCCTCTTCTGGTGTCCCCCCCGCAGGCGCTCTCCACTCCTTCTGTGTGCCCCATAGCAGGCCACTTTTAATGGGGGGTACACGTGGGCTCGATCCCGAACCACACTGCCTACGTCCATAGACATACATACACACACACACACACACACACACACACACACACACACACACACACACACACACACACACCACAGCTCGGACCCGCCTCCCCTTCTTACAGGATTTGATTGACAGCAGCAGGGGACAATGGAGCAGGGAGAGGGGAAGTAGACCTGCAGCCAGGGACATCACTGGATCGATAAAGGACTCAGTTTTTGACCTTATTCCTTTAACCACTAGAGATCCGCGCTATAGCCAAATGATGGCTACAGCGCGGACCTGCTTTGCCGGGACTACATCTACGTCTAATGATAAAAATTTAATTTGGGTACAGTGTTGTATGACCGCGCAATTGTCATTCAAAGTGCGTCAGCGCCGAAAGCTGAAAATTGGTCTGGGCAGGAGGGGGGTTTAAGTGCCTTGTAAGCAAGGTTAAAGGAAAAAAAAAAACACTTTACAGTTTAAAACCACTTTAATCTGAATTTATTCAATCCAAATCGCCTGAAAAGGACACACAGACCTAGGTACCTGTACCTTGTATACACCAACATAACATTTATAATAAAGTAAACATTTCCTATTCCTTACCTGAAGGCCTACAAAATAAATACATGTGAATAACTAACTATAAAGGCAGTAAAGCCTTCTACAGATCTCAATAAAAGACCTACACCTTTCACAGACTGGCCAAGCAGCTGGTTATCTGTATACTTACCATTAATATATAATGCCAGGGGAGCCGTGGTCAATAGCACAACCAGAGGCTGTCCAGATAAGAGGGCGTAAAGAACACCCCCAATACACTGCCCCACAATGGTCTTCTGCACATCTGTAAAGACAGTCAATGTTGTAAATGGCATTAAGGTCATCTTTTCCTGTATCCACAGTGTATATAAATCAACTGAATGTTTCCTGGGCATGTTCTGTGATCATGAACAATTCCCAAATACACATTTCATTGTGGAACTGAACAATTTTGCAACAGCGGCTTTAGTTCTAAAATTGCATGCATTTCCCTGCACTCTCTGTCACTGATACTGTACTTAGGACAGGAATGCGTGCCAATTAGGGACTACCCCTTGGAGAGGGCCTACTGTACATTTAAAGTACATTGGTTACTCACATTCAGTGCAGACAGCCATTTTGTAGCGCAAGCCAACATTCATGAGAATGCAGCCTATCCATTTCTTAGAGACCAGTGACATCATAGAGAATACAGCCTATCTATTCTTAGAGAGTAGTGACATCACCAAGAACGCAGCCTATCCATTTCCTAGAGACCAGCGACCTCACCAAGAACGCAGCCTATCCATTTCCTAGAGACCAGCGACCTCACCAAGAATGCAGCCTATCCATTTCCTAGAGACCAGCGACCTCACCAAGAACGCAGCCTATCCATTTCCTAGAGACCAGCGACCTCACCAAGAACCAAGCCTATCCATTTCTTGGAGACCAGTGACATCATAGAGAATACAGCCTATCTATTCTTAGAGAGTAGTGACATCACCAAGAATGCAGCCTATACATTTCCTAGAGACCAGCGACCTCACCAACAATGAAGCCTATCCATTTCCTAGCGACCAGCGATCTCACTAAGAATGAAGCCTATCCATTTCCTAGAGACCAGTGACATATCACTGAGAAAAAAAAAACTTGCCCATTTCCTAGAGACCAGTGACATCACCAAGAACGCAGCCTATCCATTTCCTAGAGACCAGTGACATCATAGAGAATACAGCCTATCTATTCCTAGAGAGCAGTGACATCACCAAGAACGCAGCCTATCCATTTCCTAGAGATCAGCGACATCACCAAAAATGCAGCCTATCAACTTCCTAGAGACCAGTGACATCACCAAGAATGCAGCCTATCCTTTTCATGGAGACCAGTGACATCACCAAGAATGCAGCCTATCCTTTTCCTAGAGACCAGTGACATCACTAAGAATGTCGAAAGAAAGATGCCGGTAAGGTGCGGGGCACAGATTCTTGACCCATAATGAGAAATCATCATAAATGACCAATAGCTTGATTTTGCCACCTCTTCAGAAAGTGGGTGCCCCTGAAAAACAGGGGTCACCCAAATAGGGTATTCCGGATGCAAACGAAAAAAAGAGCCTCAAATGATTGTCTCAAGAGTCCAAAATCATTTCATATCATTTACATAAGACAACAGAACAAATGATGTCCAATGTGTTTTTTGGGCCAAAAATCCCCCTTCACCGGGACCTGGCCAATGTAGCAAAAAATATCTATTCTATATCCTACACATAAGTCTGTGTTAGGAGAAAGAATTGATGCAATTGTACCCGCTTCTCAGCCATAGAGGAATGCGCAATTTCAAATCATCCCTTCCTTGCCAGAGAGTTATATCCAGGAGTCTTTGCCTCGGGCCCAATGGATAACATTGGCTCCAAAAAAAAAAAAAACACACTGGCTTTACTTTGTTGTCATATGCAATAACCAATAAAGGATTTTGGACTTGAGATGCTTATTGGGCACTTGTTATTTTTTCATTATCATGATTACCAAGAAAGTAGCCTATCCATTGCTAGAAACCAATGACATCACTGAGAATGCAGCCTATCCAGTCACTAGAGATGTATTACATCACTGAGAATGCAGCCCATCCATTAACTAGATACCAGTGACATCACTGGGAATGGGACCTGTTTGTTTTCTGCACCAGTGAGATCACAGAGAATGCAGCCTACCCACTTAGGCCAATCACATCATTTAAAGAATGTAGCCTATCCATTACTATAAACCAGTGACACCACTGAGAATTACAGCCTATTAAAACACCATAAACTAAATAGATCACCAAGAATGCAGCTTATCTATTCACTAGAGACCAATGGCATCACTGAACAATGCAGCCTATCCATTTTCTAGAATCAAGTGACATGAGGGAGAATGCAATCTATGCATACACTAGAGACACATGGCCTCACTAAGATCTCAGCCTATCCATTCATTAGAGGCCATTGACATCACTGATCATGCAACCTATCCATTCACTAGAGACCTGAGACATCACCGATGATGCAGCCTATCCATTCACTAGAGACCTGAGACATCACCGATGATGCAGCCTATCCATTCACTAGAGACCAGCACATTCTTTTTCTGTGAAAGGCAAGCAAGCTCATGAATATTTGGAGGACCCATGCAATGGCTATGTTTTACTGCATGTAAGGAACCAATATTTGTTTAAATGAAAGTTTTTTTTTTTTAATCTTTTGTACACTTTGGATACCAAGGTTTTGAAATGGGTAATGACAAGGATAATGAGATCATAACAGATCCATCAAACACTGAACATGACTTCTTGTAGGAAGCTCTGTGCCATCTATTGAGAGATTATCATTTTCTCATTGTTTTAAATAAATATGGGATCTAGAGTGACGAGACAACAAAAAGACACAGCCAACACACATTACTGTACGATGTATTCGGAGACATAGCAATGTTTAATGTACATAAAGAGGATCTGTCGGTTCTGAGGCATCTTTATCCATCAGTTTTTACAAATTCTAAGATGGGTTACCAAAAATGGAAAGACTACTTCCTACAGAAATATCAATGGTTTGTTAAACTCTTATCTTACAGAAGAGCTCTTAATACAGCTCACTGTCCAGGTCCCCATTGTTCTCCATTAGCTGTTGGAGGGCATAAATGAACCAATGTAAGGCAGAGAAGGAAAGAGTGTAGGAACTAGCTTAATGTCTGTAGCAGGGACCGATGGACAACAGAGATATTTCAAAAGTGACAGGTCCTCTTTAAAAGAAGATTTTTTCTTTTTTTTCTTTTAACTACTGTCTACTATGGGGCAAATTTCATGTAGCACTTTGCCCCACGTTGCTAGGTGCTTCCTAACCCTAGCTATGAGGTCTGACCTGCACCCCTTCTCCTCCTGCCTCGGCCAACCTGACAACATCTAGGAAGGAGATGGACGCTTCATGGCGGCAGTTTGGCCCCATTCTGACCACTTTCTCTAGACAAGCAACGACAAGTGGAATACAGGGGTGGGGATCGTAACAGCACCTGCACTCTTTTTGCCAATTGCCAGGGAAAATGCTCAGAGCAGAGACAAGCTGCTGATAAGAAGTGTCTGTCTACTTCCTAGCAGTTATTGGGTCAGCTGACGGAGGGGAGGGAGCGCAGCTCCGACCTCACAGCTAGAGAATAGAAGCAACTAGCAACATGGATTATTTTAGTATCTTAGAAACCCCACCATTTAAGACCTAGACTTAAGTTTGGCGAAAGAAGGTAAAAACATGACAACCAACCAAATTAACCTGCACTAAAAAATTTGTTCCAAAAAAATAAAAAAAGAATTAGATTGGCTGCCATGGATATCACTTCTATTGTTCCCCTCCTCCGGATTCGTAAATGAGACCCTTTGATTTAAAGGAGTTAACCCGAGAGACTGCTATGCAGTTTCTAAGCCAATTCCAATCCCTGAGGGTTGGAGAATTTTAATGTCTAGAAGAAATGATAATTCAGCAATGTTCTGTGCCCCATAATGCAGTCACACGGCTGGGAATTCAATTCACAAAATAATCACTTCTATAGACTCTAGAAGGAAGATATAAACTATGAATAAAATTGCTTAAATCAGCTTTATAGTATTGATATACAGAATTATATAGCAACCTCAGGTCTTTATTCCAAAGTCGGCCCTTGAGTGTTTGAAGAACACAAGAAAGAGTTCAACTGCCGGAACAATTAAGGAACATAATAATGATGTCCTTCACCAGAGGGAGTAAAAAGGGCAATTACACTTAAAAAATGAAATTTGTTCCCTGCTTCCAACCTACAGTATTTGTGATCTTGGGAGAATCTAAAAATATGTTTTTTTTTTTTTTTTTTAGTGTGTATGCAATACATGCCAGATACTTGTGTTAATACATTGCATAAAATAGATGAAATTGCACAATATAGGAAAAACATTTGTGGACACCTGGCCATCACACCTACATATATGGTCAAAAGTAGATGGACACTCCTCCAAATTATTAGTTCATGTGTTTCCCATTATTAGTATAAAGGACAATTATGTACTAACATCTTGAGTTATCAATTAGGGCAGTGATGGCGAACCTTGACACCCCAGATGTTTTCCAACTACATTTCCCATGATGCTTAACTACACTGCAGAGTGAGAAATGTAGAAATGTAGTTCCAAAACATTTGGGGGTGCCAAGGTACACCATCACTGAACTAAGGAAGTCTCTTCCAGTGTGCCCCAGGTGTGAAAACCCAGCTCCACAAAAGACATGGTGGCCTGCATAGAGCCATGACCTCCAGCTTATTGAACATCCATGGGATGTAGATTGCAAGCCAGTTCTTACCTGGCCGCAACAAATACCCTTTTGGCTAAATTAACACGTATTCCCACACACATCCTTCAAAATCCTATTAAAGGTCTCTCCAGAAGAGTGGAGGCTGTTCTAGCCGCAAAGGCCAGCTCCATAAAGACATGGTTTGGTGGCCTGAACAGAGCCATAGCCGCAAACCCTATTGAACAACCATGGGATGTAGATTGCAAGCCAGTTCTTTACTGACCTCACAAATTCTCTTTTGGCTGAATGAATACAATTTCCCACAATCAAGATTGGCTGAACTGAATCAAGATTGGCTGAACTGAATCAAGATTGGCTGAACTGAATCAAGATTGGCTGAACTGAATCAAGATTGGCTGAACTGAATCAAGATTGGCTGAACTGAATCAAGATTAGCTGAACTGAATCAAGATTAGCTGAACTGAATCAAGATTAGCTGAACTGAATCAAGATTAGCTGAACTGAAATTATTCTCTCTGAGAAGAGGAGATTAAGGGGGAATATGAGCAATAACTATAAATAAATACACCAGTGAAGTGGTCCATATATTGTACCTGGTGTAGAGGTATTCACTTTAAAGGAGAAGTTCACCTTTCATAGCATGTTACACCCATATCCAAGGTGTAACATGTTATGAAAGACTGACCCCCGCTCTGACAGCCAGCGGCGATGTTCTCCCCACTACTGCTGTCCATTTTTTTTTTTAAACGCGCCAGTGGTTCCACCAGCCCAGCCATGTCACTCATTTACAGTGTTCTGGGAATGGAAAACCACAAACCCTGCTTGTAGTTCTCAATGAACTAGAATGGTGCTGTGCTAGTTCATGGATTCCTCCTGTCATGTGTATCGGCTTGCCCGTGCGGGGTACAAGCAAGCATATACACCGACAGGGCTGCAGGAGTCCTGCATTGCATGAGCCATCTACTGATCGCTGGTGCAATGCTTTACAGGCTCCGACAAGTGCATTTATTATTTTTTTTGTAAAAAGGTGAATGTATCCTATAAAGGGTTTGTAAAGGTAAAAAAAACAACAAACATGTCTATACTTACCTACTCTGTGCAATAATATCGCACAGAGCAGACGGGAACCTCCTTTTTACGGGTTCCTCCTGGTCCCTCCTCTGTCAAGTGCCCCCATGGGAAGTCGCTTCCCAGGGGGGCACTAATGCGTGCTCGCACCCGAGTCCCTCTGCCATGTCCATTGACACAGACACAGCCCTGCAACCCCATTCCATTGTCACTGGCTTTGATTGACAGCACTGGGAGCCGATGGCTCCCGGTGCCCCAGCAAAGCCAGCAAGACCCGGAAGTGAGGGGAGAAAATCTGCCGACGTGCACGCCGCTGGATCGAAAGGGGTTACCTTAATGCAAGGATGCATTAAAAAAGACTTTACAACCACTTTAAAGGTCACCACAGAGGACATGGGGTACCCTTTATGTCTGGAGGAAAAGAGATTTAACCTCCAAATACAGACAACAATCTCATACAGGTGTGATGGTCAGGTGTCTACAAGCTTTTGCCCATATGCAGTATATTCACCAGTTGATTAGCAGATGGATGCTGGTCTATGCATGCTGGTTTCTGACCACATGGCCATCTGCTAAGAGTTGCCTGGAAGGTGGCAACATCATTTTAGCCATTCCCACAAAAACTGGTGGTAACCAATTTAGAAGTTAGCATGCATTCTAACCCAACAAGAAAAGCTAAAACTTGCAGAATCTGGTGCCGCTGTGCATGGTAGCCAATCATCTTTTAGCTTCAGATTGTTCAATTAAGCTTTGGCAATAAAACCTAAAAGCGGATTGGTTTTTATGCAGAGCTGCACCAGATTTTGCACCCTCCAGCTTTAGTAAATAACCCACTATGTGTTTATAAAAATTAATGCGTCTAAAATATATAATAATTACAACTAGCTCCTATATCGAATTATAATCTATTATTTTTGCCAAAATTAAGCATACACTACATGGACAAAGTTTGTGGACACCTGACCATTACATCTCCATGTGCTTCTTGGACAACCAATTCCAAAACAATGGGCATTAAAATTGCATTGACCCTTGTTTAGGACTTCACTCTTTTGGGAAGGATTTCCACAAACTCATCAATCCATGTCTTTATGGACTTGGTACAGGGGCACAGTTATTCTACATCAGAAAAGCACCTTGGCGGAAAAAAAAATGTTCAAAAATGACTTTGTACGCAGTACCCTTAATTGGAAACACCTAAACTCAATTTTGAACAAACCTTTTTGGCCAGTTGTCCACAAACGTTTGACCATATAGTCTATATGTCCTGGCTCCTTAAAATTGCCTGCTAGCTCCCATTTATTTCACGGTCACCTGGAGTCTTTATTAAATTTGTCCACTACTGATTATAATTGACCAATTGTGACTGATAATGTAGGAACACGAATATGAATGATGGATGGTGATGCACATTTTCCCACCAGAATCCCATTCCACCCTTTTGTCCCAGAAAGAAAAGTTGAAAGCTGATCCCTCAAGCATTAGGGAATGGAGGGTTCCATGACTCCTTAATGATGGAGGGATCTGCACTGTTGGGGGAAGAAGCAGCAGTGAGACTCACTCAACAACCTCAAGACCCGTGGCCAAGCAAACGCTCATCTTTCATTTACGGAAACCAAACACTGCTCCTCTGCTTGCCTGGATTCGGAGACACATTTTTCACAGCATGGATGGTTCCTTTCGATATGGTCTCGTGGCTAGGGAACACCTTAAATAACAGCTAGCAAACTCTACAGCAATTTTGAACAAGGTTCTCGAATTGTAGTCAACCTCAACAACGGTGAAGATACACTATCCGCTACATGGACTAGAAGTGGAGCTGCTCAGAACCCAGGCAAGAAGCCAGCCAACCTGTTTTGGCCAGAGAGGTTAGCTCAGCCACTTGTCTCACTGGCGGATAAGTAAGTAGCGCTGCCGCCTCACGCCACTGCGCTGCTACCCACCTGGTTATCCTCTTCCAAGTTGATAGTTGCAAAACAAATGATCTTCAAAGAAAATCTTACCAATCACCCCTTTAGTGTTTTCATCATTCAAAGAGCCAAAGGCGATTGTGGGCAGCAGGCATGCAAAGTACAAGAAAATCATAGTTGTGATGTACTTTCCGATGGCCTTGTTATTGCCGAGAATACCTGCCGGGAAGAAGAGATTAATACCGAGTGTGGTTACTGGGTCAAACAAGGATCATTGTTTCTTAGGCATCGTGTAAAAAGTTCTGTCTCAGAGCTGGTACCACACAATGGTCTATTTAACCTTGTCTGCAGAAAGGCCTATGTGCCATTTTGATTCCAGTTTCACTTGGCTACTAAAGATTAGATTTTTATGACTTTAGGAGGCAAGACTCACCCACCTACAATTCCCTTGTCCAATTTCGGGCTCTTTTTAGCCAAAGAAAAGCTCTCACTGGACAGTGGTATGATGAATTGGTGAGGTTCACTACTTCAAATCATGAAAGTTTGGCCTTAATAGCATAGTGAAATCAGATTTAGAGGGCACCAAGAAGACGCACCTCTGGCAGAGTTTGCTCTTAGGCAAGGTTTACAAAGGCTGACAGATTCATTTTAAAGGTTTAGTCGGTACGTAGTACATTTCATGTATTACTGGTTACTTATAAATGTGCATCTTGCTTAATTGCTGGCACTACACAATGCATATTTGCACACGTCTACCAGAAAGTATCTCCCCTTCTCATTCTAATTTCACTTGGTTACTAAAGGTTGCATTTCCATGACTTTAGATGCCAGACGCACCCACCTTCATTACCTTTGTGGGCTCTTTTAAGCCACAGAGAAAGGTTCCTTTCGTGGGCTTTCCCATCAGGTCCGCCTGTCAGTTTTTAATTCGGACCTGATCGGACCTTGCAGTCTCCTCTATGTAGCGGCAGAGGTCAGAGGACTCCCACCGCCATCTGATCCTGCCCGAAAATCCAGACGGATGGTGGTCATATTTTCCATCCATATGGTGGATCAGATGAAAACAGACAGACAGATGGTCCGTTTCCACCCGATTTCCCCATAAAGGAGAGCAGGACTGTGTCCTTGTCCGCTCTACACAGAGGAGCAGACAGGACCCTATCATCTGCCTGCTCAGCGGGGGATCAGCGGATAGAGAGAGATAGATAGATAGATAGAGAGACACTCGGGACAGCCAAGGCTCTCAAGCACATCACTAGTTTCGAAATATTTACAACCACATTAACACGTTCAATACTGGGCACTTTCCCCACCTTCCTGCCCAGGCCAATTTTGCGCTTTCAGTGCTGTTGCACTTTGAATGACAAATTGCGCGGTCATGCAACACTGTACCCAAATAAATTTATCATTTTTTTTTTAAGACACAGATAGAGCTTTCTTTTGGTGGTATTTAAAATCACCATTGGGTTTATTTTTTGCTAAACTAAAAAAGACCGAAATAAAAGTTTTTTCATAGTTTGTTAAATTTTTTTTGTAAAGAAGTCATTTTTCTCCTTTACTCATGAGGTGGCACTGATTAGGTGGTGATGGGCACTAACAGGAATGACCGATAGGCATCACTGATGGGGCTGCATTGATAATCGTTGCAATGAATATCAGTGCAGATGTCCCACTGAAAAAAGCTGCTCATTGGCTCTCCTCTGCTCACGCGCTGTCAGTGTGAGGAGGGGAATGCCGATAACCGGCATTTCCTATTTACACCATGATCAGCTGTGATTGGATAAAGCTTATCAAATGATAAAGAGCCTATGTTATAGGCTCTTTACCGTGATCGGCGATGTGGTGTGGAGGGACACGCCGCACCACCGAACCCCTAGGAGTGCGCACTAGCGTCCCGTTCTGGAGGACGTCCAGTCACAACAGCATAGCCACTGCCCGCCCGTCAATCTGCTATAGGCTGGGCAGGAACTGGTTAAATAACTGAGCTGTAGATCATAATCTGTAGTAAAAGGGGTTAGTTTCAGATCCAGTTTGTCAAAATGCCTGGTACTAGGGCTGCCGATACTCTAAACCAGGGGTAGGCAAACTGGGGCCCTCCAGCTGTTGCGTTCCTCTGGGAGTAATTGTAACTGCCAGCCTTGCAATGCCTCATGGGAAATGTAGTTCTACAACAGCTGGAGGGCCCCAGGTTGCCTATCCCTGGCTCTAAACGGTTTCACATATGACCGAGTCCAGGTAGGTGCCTCGGTGTGACAAGGATTTTACAGGCAAATGCTAAAGCCACCTCTCCCTACCTCCACCAAAATGGACAGAAGCCAACTAGCCTACCAGTATGGAGCATTTCATTTTTAGGCACAAAAAAAAAAAAAAAAAAAAGAAGAAAAGAAGAAGCAGACACTTAAAGTATTCCGTAGGGGCCTCCTACACTTCCCTATGGCAAAAAAAACAAAAATAATTTCCAAACAAGCACTGCCGATTCTACTACAGCCTGCTTTAGCATTACAAAAGTAGTAATAACGTTTTCAGAGCCGACAAACTCACTGCCGCTAATCTTGTAAAAATTACATTTGTCAGAAAAGGGAGTTCGCCAGGGGTGACCCGGGTAAACAACAAGCACAGAGCAGCGTTTTTTCCAGGTCGCGGCCTCCATGGCGCATCCATCACTTAATGGCAGCCGCACTCAAAAAGGGCAGAGCTGTAGAAGATGCTGAAAGCTTTCCCGGGGAAATAAAAGAGCACAGCTCATTGTGCCACTTATCTGGGGATTTAAAAGGGCTGGGGATGAATGGTGCCATTATCCAGTAAATGGATACAGGTACAGAGAAAAAAAAAAAACTGTGTGCCCCGCTTATTATAGCCATTCTCTCTGCCTTTACAGCAGTGTGACCCATTTCTTATACACACAGCGCTAGACAATATGACACAGTCACTGAAAACTGGGTCAATTTGTTGTAAGCACCGGATGGCTACAGTTGGTTCATTTGCCCGCCAGACCTGCAGTTAATAGGGATTTTCTATACTAATAGGATTTACCGACTTTCCCCTCCCAGCTACCTTCTTTTACAGGTCATATTACAATATACAAATCGATCAGCCATAACTTATTGACCGCTGACAGGGAAAAGTGAATAGCACCGATTATTACTATTAAACATCTAAAAGCTGGTGGGCAGAGGTGCATTACCCCAGTTTTGAGGGTCAGGGGATCCCAACGCTGCTGTGCTCGAGCAACGTTCTAAGCCCCGTCTCACGGAAGCGGGCTGTCAGAGCTGGGCTCAGCCCTTCCTTCTCTGAGCTGGCCGCTCAGCTGTCGGCTAATTGCCAGCTCCTATCACTCCACAGTTACTCAGCTGTTGATGATATCCTGCTCGTCAGTCCTGCCTACTTAAGCCGTCACGTCCAGAGGAGCTCTGCCTTCGCCTTGGTCATCATCACAGAGACTATCTCCTGCGATCCTGTTCAAGACTTACTTTGCTGACATCCCTTGGCTCCAGATCCTGCTTGCTATTCCACAACATTGATCCAAAAGATCCCTGACTTCTGGCTTGGCTGACTATCCGTTCCGGGTTACTGAACTTTGGCTATGTTTTGACGTTTGCTATTTTTACTTTTATTATTAAACAAGTGTGATTTAACTGTACTTCTGTCTCGGTCTGATTTAATGGTTTCTGACACGGGTCTCACGCTGCCCAAATAGCTGATTGCAGCGACAGTGGCAGCTTACCAGCAGCAAAAGGGAGACCTACTCATTTGTAGGTGGGTGGTCAAAAAAGTTATGGATGATCAGGGTATTTTGCTGTGAACACCATGTAAAAGTACACATATTTGCTCATTTCATATGGAGTCTGATGCACAGTGACTGTGCTTTACTGGCTCCCCACTCCCAAGGCCAGACTGACTTAAAAAGGGTGATTGACTTTAATCGCAACAATCCTTGTCCTCAATCCTTATTGTAACAATCCTTACTACATTTCCTATAATGCAGAGAGGGGGGAATCTGCAAATCAGTACATGAAATGCAATCATGAAAGTTGGGCATCAAGCATGTAAAAATGAGTTGCGCATAAATAATGCTACACAGTGACTGTGCTCTACAGTTCCCCTCTCTCTCTCTGTGCAGGTCTCCTATTCCGCTCATGCTCCATATACAAGCCATACACCAGGGGTCTCAAACTGGTTGCCCTCCAGATGTTGTGAAACTACAAGACCCATGAGGCATTGCAAGGCTGACAGTTACAAGCATGACTCCCACAGGCAGAGGGATGATGGGACTTGTAGTTTTGCAACAGCTGGAGGGCCACCAGTTTGAGACCCCTGCCATACACTGTCTAGCTGGTTTATCCTGTTATCTCAGCAGTCAGCCAGTAGAGGCGCCAATTCCTTATCTCAACATATAATAAGGCATAGAGGTAACATGTAAAAAATGTATGTAAACACTCACAATGAACTTCCTATATTTGCTCTCTCTGATCTGTAAAATATACCCTATAACCATTTTTCTATACCTATTCGTAAGTACAACCCCCCCCCCCCCAAAAAAAAAACCTGCTGTCAGCTATCTTGTGAGCTAATAACTTCCTGTGCTGACCGTCAACCTAGGGCAGGACTATAGAACACCTCCCTCTCGCCCCATCTCCATAACCTAGAGCAACTTTTCTCAACCTTTTAACCCTAGAGGATCCCCAAAAATAATTTTCAGTTCTCGAGGAACCCTTACTAAAACCAATTTATCAGGGGTCAATAGGAACAATGCCCCTTATACTGGTGGCCAATAGGAAGAATGTCCCACTTAAAGTGGTGCTCAGAATGACACCCTTAAAGACAGCTAAAAAGAGATTTGGCGTCATGCTGCTGGCTTTGCCAAGTGATGCCGAACCTTGAACTCTGTAGGCACCATGAAAAAGGGGGTTCAGCCACCACAGCTCAAGGAACCCCTAGCAACCTCTGGAGGAACCCCCAGGGTTCCATGGAACCCTGGTTGAGAATGGCTGACCTAGAGGGAGGTACCCTGTAGCCCTGCCCTAGATTGACAGTGCTGCTCCCCCACAGATACGGAGGACCACGTGAGCACAAAAGCAAGGGGTACATTTGTCACATAACACAGAAGAGGGTATCTTACCGTCGGTGAAGTCCATAGGGTAGACTGGAAGCCTACGTGTAATGTCATCGAATATACCCTTTCCCACATTGAGGAAGTCCTGCAGCTGCGGGGAGGAAGGAAATAGCTGGATTAGAGTCAAGCTGTGGCTGGACCACGAGGTACAGACATAGATATGGGGGGGGCGGAGAGGGGGGGGGGGGTCACATGTCAGTGGTGAAGCCTGGTTAGCATTACAGATGTTCTGATATGATGGCGGACACAGGGGGGAAAGCCAAGTCTCTGCATTGCGGGCACATCCCCAAGCCAGATGTCTCTGATCGGTGACAGGACTGGGTGAGCGGTATGTGGCAACCCAGCTGCAGGTGACTGCTATACAGACAAACTACCAACCTACACAATATCCCAAAATTAGGATACATTTTCCACTTTCCACTTTTTTGTGTACATTAATCTTTTAGCAGCCTGAGCCTGGAGTTAGGCTATAGAGATGAACTTTAGGCAAACAAGTGGATCCAAATTGTGCAATAAAGCCCAGTTTAACCAAATTAAAATTAGCTAAATACATTCAAAATGCATCAAAAACAAAAAAGGTGTTCACTATCTGTTTTTTAAAGCTGAATTCAACTACGATGATCCAGCTTGGACCAATGGTAAAGTGTTACTAAACCCCAGGGCCCTGCATTCAGTATATCTGATCTCCCACAAAAACTAATTATTTTTAGTAAATATAAACTGCTAAATACCTTTTCTTATCAGCAGTATATAGCAGTCTTGTGACTTCTATCAGTGTCTGGTTAAAGCTTGTAGGAGGAGATTTCATTCTCCTCCGACTATCCTATGAGGCTGCATGACCTCTGACTTTGCTTCTCTGTCTGGAAAGTGCTGATTGGCCCTGTGCTGATCACTTTTTTTTAAGGTGAACTTATCCTTTAAGCAGCCACAGCCCGAGTAAAAAAAAAAAAAAAAAAACATGTCCCCTGCCAGCATGCTGCAGAGAAGGACCCTTGCCATATGTGGATAAGCAATGGACTTCATAGGCCTGACACCAAGACCTGCAGGACACTAAGCTCCCCAATAAACAAAACTCACTGCCGATTGGAGAATTCTGGCAGGGGGTGTGTCAGATCCCTGTACAAAAGACCACCGCTTCCCCACTAGTATAAGGACCCCACTCTGCAGCTGCTGCCAGGGGACAGGCTTTCCTATTTTGGCTGCTTTTGAAAGGAAAAAAATAATTTAAACTAGAATGTATTTAGCAGATTTAAACTGCGTAAACCACACTGGATTCATTTGTCCGCCTTTAAGTGGAACTTTGTGAGTGCAGTTACCTAGTTTTAGCAGGTACTTGCTCCCACTTCCGCTCCCACCGCCTAGGCCAGTGATGGCGAACCTTGGCACCTCAGATGTTTTGGAACTACATTTCCCCATGAGGCTCATCTACACTGCAGAGTGCATGAGCATCATGGGAAATGTAGTTCTAAAACATCTGGGGTGCCAAGGTTCGCCATAACTGTTCTTCCCCCCCCCCCCCCTGCGGGACCGTTTACAAAGTGCAGCGTGGCATGAAGATGCAAAGCTGGAAGCCGCCTGTGAAGCCGCAAAGGCATCACAGCCGGCTTCCCTTACTAAACATGCCGGCACCAGGGACCCGAAGATTGGTGAAGGACTGGCCCGGGTGAGGACGGCTCTGGATAATTGAGAAGGGAAGTGTCCATTTTGCAAACATCAGCAGTTACAGTATTTTTTTTTATTAGGACTAAAGACCCTCTCTAAGTTCATCTCTGTAAGTTATATTATAAAAGGTATATACACACACATATATACATTCGCACGCACACTGTGCAAAAGTTGTAGGCACTCGAGGGAAAAATGCTGCAGAGTGAGGATACTTTTAAAAATTGATAAATATTTAACTTGGTATTAACCTACAAAGTGCACGAGGTATGTTCACACATTGTCTTCAGGATGGCATCACTTCTCCTAGGTATATTTGCATACAGCTGCAGGATTTTGCAGGCATATGGTCCAGTGCATGGATGAACCAATTAGGGCCAAGTCACACTATGTGCAGTGACAGGCGTTTAACCGCACGGTAAACCGCCTGTCACCGCAGGGACACACCGGAAACAAGTGCCACGGCCTAGCTCTGTGCTGCAATAAAATGCAGACATGCTGCATTTTTTCACAGTGCACTGGGCCTGAATTGCACTGCAATATCAAGCAGCGCAGCATCCGACATTAAAGTGCAAAATAAAAATCATGCACCACACTGGTCCCTTAGCCAGCCGGCAACACAGAGTGGCCTAAGTGCTAATAATCAGCAAGAGAATGCATAGGTTAAATACAATTAAAAAGGGGAAGTCCACCCTACTACAGACATCCACGATATAAAGCCTAACCTATCTAGCCCTATAAAGAAGAAATCACTACACATACCTTTTTTGAAGCCGATCCGGTCCGGCCTCCAGCGGCAGAAGCTCTGCAGAGGACACAGCCGACAACGACTGTGGAATGGCAGTGACGTCACCCATAGACTTACTATGGGGCTTCCATTGTTGGCTGTGTCCTTTGCACCCGCTTCCACAGCGAAGCCGCGGCTGACAGCTCAGTGTGGGATTGGGTCGAATCGGCTTCAAAAAAAGCTATGTATACGGATTTATTCTTTACAGGGTTAGTGTTAGATCGTGGAGGTCTGTAGATTTAGAGATTTTAGTGTAAGTGTGGACTTATCCTTTAAAATCAAACATAATCAGCTGTGTAGGAGGAATGAAACTGGGTGAGGAAAAGCCATGCTCTGCTATAAGCTGAGGTTGCTGAAGGCAGTTCAAGGTCAAAAATCTAAAAACGTAAAAACAAATCCATCTATATCAAAGCAATGGAAAGACTGAGCATAAGACACAGATCTTGTTGATACAGTAAGACCACCCTGAGAAAGAAATGTCAATGAGAGGTGTTGTCCAAATCCTTTGCAGAAGCACAAAGAAACAGGCAACACTGAGGAATGAAAAGGGACCGTTTAGCCAAGGAAACTTAGTGCAGCAGTTAAAAGACAGATCCTGCGCACTTCCCTTTTTAATTGGAAGAGGTCTAGTTGCACCATCAGATCAGATTTGGCAGAAACCAGCGGGACCCTGGTACAACCATCTACAGTCGGGAGAAGTCTTCCATAAAGAACACTTCCATGAAGTGGTCTTCATGAAAGATGTAGCTGCTAAAAAGCCATACCTTTGACAAGGAACAGAAACTGGTGGGTATAAAAACAGTAGCAGGTGGTCTGGAATGATTAACCAAAACCCGGAATATCTAGCCGTCACTGAAGGCAGTCTGGCCGAAGGCCTGGAGCCCGGTACAAGGCGGAAGGCCTGGAGCCCGGTACAAGGCGGAAGGCCTGGAGCCCGGTACAAGGCGGAAGGCCTGGAGCCCGGTACAAGGCGGAAGGCCTGGAGCCCGGTACAAGGCGGAAGGCCTGGAGCCCGGTACAAGGCGGAAGGCCTGGAGCCCGGTACAAGGTTGAAGGCCTGGAGCCCGGTACAAGGTTGAAGGCCTGGAGCCCGGTACAAGGATGAGTGTCTACAGGCAAAAGTGAAGCATGGGAGGAGGTTCCATGCAGGTTTAGGCCTGATCTTCTGCACTTGTAGTTGTCAGAATTAAACGTCTCCTCAATGTTGAAAAATACAGGCAGTGGGCAGCACAGTGGCTAAGTGGTTAGAACTTTTGCGTAGCAGCACTACGGTCGCTGGTTTGAATCTCAACCATGGCACTACCTGCCTGGGGTTTGCATGTCCTTCCTGCGTGGGTTTCCTCCGGGTACTCTAGGGTTGCCGCCTCATCCCTTTAAACCCGAACACATATGAATTACACAGGTTCTGAGGCCAATTTAATGTACATAAGGCACCGAGTTTAATTACCACCTTAATGGGCCACAGAATAATAAGTAATTAATATGTGTTCGGGTTTAAAGTGAAGTGGCAACCCTAGGGTACTCCAGTTACCTCACACACTCCAAAGGCATGCTGGTAGGTTAATTGACTTCTGTCTAAATTGGCCCTAGTATCCGTAAGTATGAATGGGAGTCAAGGACCTTAGATTGTAATCTCTCTTAACAGGTAGATACCATCAGGGAGGCATCCGACCAGTCCCAAATTAATTGTCCAGCAGGGCAATGACCCCAAGCACACAGTTAAAGTCATAAAGAACGATCTTCAGTCTAAAGAAGAACATGAAGTCCTGGAAGAGTTGGGATGACCCCCACAGAGCCCTGGTCTCAACATCATAGAGTCTATCTGGTACTAAGGAACATCTGTGGTCAGTACTCCAAGATATTTGTCAAGTTCCTCAAATTTTGCAAGTGTACCTAGTCGAAGTGATGCAGCTTACAGTGCAAAGGGTGGACACACCAAATATTGATTTAATTTCAATTTTTTCCATTGGTTGTAGGTTAATTGATACAGAAGGAAAGCATCCTTAGCTAAAAAGGAGATACATCTGGCTTTATGATATATCTACACACGCACACTTGGACAGCATGTTTCTGGGTATGCCATAACACATGCAGCATGAAATGAAATGATTACATCACATTAAACATCACCATCATTTGGCCATGATGACATTTCAGACAATGATGTCACTAGTTTCTGTACCAGCAATGTCACAAAGCTGAAGCAGTTAGCGCAATGAAACGGGTAAGAGCTTGGGACAGAACAAGGTGTTGTGTAGCATTGCACGGCTCGTCCATCACTAGCGCTGAGGGCTGGCTGGTCTGTACAAAACAGGAAGTAAATATATTCTGAATTATCTACAATCATCGTTGGAGACTTCCTTCCTGCAGCGCGGCTCGCCAAGTGCAGCAGAGGAACTGGCAGGTTATAACAAGACTTACTGACGCTTCCCAAGGGCGATGAACGATCCAATCACATCTGGCTGTGAGTCAGTCGCTGATACAGAACATTTCAGGTTCAACAGTATTAGGAGAGGTTGCTGGAGAGCTGCCCTTGTTTTATTAGGTGTTGGGGAAACACAAACTGGCTTAGATGTAAAACGAATCACTTGCTTTAGCATGTTAACGTTATTTCTAAAGTCATTTTCAACATTTTTAAATCTGTAGCTTTTATTAAAACAATCCCTGACATAGGAGGCCCTTTTTCAGGCCCTTCCCTGTTATGGGTGACAATGTTCTGTCCCTGTCTCTCAAATGTGCATCTAAGTCACTCTGTCACACAGGCTTCAGATTGAGACTACCAAGTGGCCACCCCTCCCCCCGCGCGGCGCGCCACCCCTCCCCCCGCACGGACCCTGCGCGGCGCGCAAACCCCCTGGACCCTGCACGCCGCGCAAACCCCCTGGACCCTGCACGCCGCGCAAACCCCCTGGACCCTGCACGCCGCGCAAACCCCCTGGACCCTGCACGCCGCGCAAACCCCCTGGACCCTGCACGCCGCGCAAACCCCCTGGACCCTGCACGCCGCGCAAACCCCCTGGACCCTGCACGCCGTGCAAACCCCCTGGACCCTGCACGCCGCGCAAACCCCCTGGACCCTGCACGCCGCGCAAACCCCCTGGACCCTGCACGCCGCGCAAACCCCCTGGACCCTGCACGCCGCGCAAACCACCTGGACCCTGCACGGAGCGCAAACCCCTGGACCCTGCATTCTGCACGTAGCACACTACTGAACTGTGTACTCTGTATGCAGCGCACTCTTGAACTCTGATAAAACCAGCCCTTTGAGGGCAACCATATTGCTGATGCAGCCCACAATAAAATTTAGTTTGACACCCCTGGTCTAGCCTATCCCCTTGCCATCATTCTCCCCTTAGTGAGAATGACAATTTTCCTTCTGCTGCTTCCTAGGATACAGATGTCAGATATGTTGGAAGGCATTACCTTCCATTCATGTAAGCAGAATAGAAGATCTCCGAGTTCTGGAGCCACGACTTTGGGGGGGGAGGGGGGGGCGCAACTGCAGGAACCAAGGAGAGAGAGTTGTCTCACAGTGGTGTTAATAAAGATGGCAGCGTGGAATACGGCCTGGAGTAGGAGAGCTGGGTGCCAGAATTGGACAACACTGGATTCCTTGGACTTAAAATATATTATAAACGTAAATGGACGTAAATATATTATTGAGGCATAAATAGAACACCATAAAGGCAAGTGTGTGGGAGTGGAGCTATTTTAATGGGGGGGCTGAAGTTCTTCTTTAACTCTGAACACTGAAAACGCTATTATATGAGTAACCCAGAACTAAAAAGGTAGCAAGTGGAAGCCAGAACTGATATCCATACTTGTTCCAGATCCAGGATTTTGAGAGCTCAACTGTATTACTGTAGATTAGCAGTGTATATTTTAAGCCAAAATCTTTATTAAAAAAAAAAAAAAAAAAAAATGTAGCTTTGGATAGTAGAGAGAATTTTCAAAACTCCCATACGCTTTTTTTTTTTATTTTTGTGTGCGTCTTATTGGGGGGGGGGATTTGACTTCACTTCTTGTCTCAGAACCACAACGAGAAGGGAGAGGAAATCTCTCAAAGTGCTACAGGTTACTGTGCTTCACAACTTCTCTTTCCAAAGTGTTACTGAATAATACGGATACTGAACTGCATTATATCAGTATAGACATGCAGAATGAGAAATGTAATATATTAACGGAATGTGGAAGTCTCTATTGCTGAATGCACCCCCAGTATTTCTACTATGCGGCTGCATCAGTATTTAAACTCTGGGGGACAGTTTTTTTAGCATTACAGCTGACAAATAGTTCGCGCCCCTGAGGAACCCACCAGCCAGCCCCCTGTAGCTAGCAAGGATGGCCGGATCACGGTTCTCAGACACAGACCAGCAGACAGAAGAGGGAGTTGTGGCAGACCTGCCTGGGAGGCCCGGTGGTTGGGAACAGTAGTAAATCCTCCAGAAGGAGATGAAGAGAACAGAAACAAAAAATAAAAATAGCACTCACATAAACCAGCCAAATTACAAAATAAATACAGGCAAAAAAAGATATCACAAAACAGCAGCAAATAATAAAAAATAATAAAGACTAGGCCCTCGGATTTCTTTTGGGCCATTTTGTATCCCCTTAACAAGAGCCAAGGTTTCCAGATCTTGCACTATGGTGTGCGAAAAAACGGGAAACCACTGCACGCAACCTGGATCAGCCATTCTCAAGGCCCGGTTCCTCTAAAGGTTGCTAGGTGTCCTTGAGCTGAGATCGATTGACTTCCCATCTGATGGTGCATAGTTCAAGGGCCAACACCATTAGGCAGAGTCAGCTGCATAACACCAATGGTCTTTTCTAGCCACCTGTAAGGATGGGGGGAGCATTCTTCCCACTGGCCACCAATGGAAAGGAGCATTCTTCCCACTGGCCACCAATGAAAAGAAGCATTCTTCCCACTGGCCACCAATGAAAAGAAGCATTCTTCCCACTGGCCACCAATGAAAAGGAGCATTCTTCCCACTGGCCACCAATGAAAGGAGCATTCTTCCCACTGGTCACCAATGGAAAGAAGCATTCTTCCCACTGGCCACCAATGAAAAGGAGCATTCTTCCCACTGGCCACCAATGAATAGGAGCATTCTTCCCACTGGCCACCAATGAAAAGGAGCATTCTTCCCACTGGCCACCAATGGAAAGGAGCATTCTTCCCACTGGCCACCAATGAAAGGAGCATTCTTCCCACTGGCCACCAATGGAAAGGAGCATTCTTCCCACTGGCCACCAATGGAAAGGAGCATTCTTCCCACTGGCCACCAATGGAAAGGAGCATTCTTCCCACTGGCCACAAAAGCAAGGAACATTCTTCCCACTGGCCACCAATGCAAGGAACATTCTTCCCACTGGCCACCAATGCAAGGAACATTCTTCCCACTGGCCACCAATGCAAGGAACATTCTTCCCACTGGCCACCAACGTAAGGAATCATTTTTCCCACTGGCCACTAATGGAATGAACCCTCCCACCTGGCAGAATACAATGATTACTGCTAGCGGTTATAGCCACTGGCAGCAAATCGCATGCAGAAAAATCTGTCAGGCTGTTGGTACCCAAGTCGATGGATTGACTTGGGTACAATCAGCCTTTCCACACATGAATCGAAATTTGGCCAGTCCCTGCTGAACCAGCCGAATTTCAATCCATGTATAGGTGGCTTTAGTTGACCACCACTGCAATAGGCGATGCTGGAACACACAATGATAAGTGGAAACACCCAAAGCCTTCTAGTGGACAAGAACAGAGTTGGGAGTTATAGCCAGAAGATCTCACCCCAGCACTCATGACATATAATAGACAGGGGTTGATTCAGTCCAGAAGGCTTCACCTTCACCAATGAATATGTCACTTTTGGGTGGACTAACCCTTTAAATGCATAATGGCATGAAAACCAAAGTAACACATGTTGGGGGGCCTTTGGTAAACACTGGTCTTTTCAAAGGGGTACACACTTTATTGCTGTTGACTCTTTCTAGGCATTAGGCAGATCTCCCATCCCTTCCTGTTTCTGAAATGTGCATCACAGAGGCAGGAAGTGAAGGGAAATCTCCCAAGTGGGGACACAGACAGCAACAGAGGTTCTAGCTCTTATGCACTTTAGCCGAAAGAAACCTTGGAGACAAGCTTCAATGCGACAAAACTTGCTGACACTTACCTTTAACGGTTTGTGGCTGTTGACTTTATGGCCATCGTTTAGTGCCGAATGTCTGTTCACTACAGTCAAGAGGTGCCTCTGGTGGACCAACGCCTCCTTAAACTCCTCTTCGGTTTTGGTTTCTAGGAGCTTCTGTCTGAAGGCGATGTCTGAAAACATTGTGGAAAACGTTCGTCCAACTTCTGTTGCCGTTTTGGTACTTTTCTGAGCAAGAAAAAAAAAAACAGTATGAGGGAAGAAGATCCGGAGTGCACAATACACAAACAAACATAACGGCACTTATCTGTACAGAGTTCCTTTACTGACAATAGTTTTAATTAATTGGATGGAAAATAAATTTGGTGTTGAACAAATGACACAAAATTGACGCGTATTCATTCTTCAAGTTCTAAAATCGGGGTCTCCAAGATTTCTAACCAAAGGGCTGGTTTACTGTTCTGCAAACTTTAAGGGGGCGGAACAGTGGTCAGTGGGAGTAACAAATGTCCTGGCCTGGAAGTATGTGGGAGAATAAGCGCCCCCCATCGTTGGCGTCCGTGGGAGAATAAGCGCCCCCCATCGTTGGCGTCCGTGGGAGAATAAGCGCCCCCCATCGTTGGCGTCCGTGGGAGAATAAGCGCCCCCCATCGTTGGCGTCCGTGGGAGAATAAGCGCCCCCCATCGTTGGCGTCCGTGGGAGAATAAGCGCCCCCCATCGTTGGCGTCCGTGGGAGAATAAGCGCCCCCCATCGTTGGCGTCCGTGGGAGAATAAGCGCCCCCCATCGTTGGCGTCCGTGGGAGAATAAGCGCCCCCCATCGTTGGCGTCCGTGGGAGAATAAGCGCCCCCATCGTTGGCGTCCGTGGAAAAAAAAAAGTGTGCTCAGTGATGTCAGTGAAAGGAATAGTGCCCCATCATTGGTTTCATGGGCAGGAATTATGCCCCTTTGTTGGTGTCAGTGGCAGGAATAGTGCCCCAAGGGCCAGATAAAAGGCAAGCAAAGTGCCACATCCAGCCCCCGGGCCGGAGTTTGGAGACCACTGATCTAAATGAAAGCAGTTGGACGATCATTCCACTGTAAAAAAAATAAAATAAAATAAAATAATCTGCAAACAGGACTGTCCAGCCCCAAAAAATGCAACCCAAGCGGACCTTTTGCTAAAAGTTTAAGACAACCTAAAAATGTTATTGCAGGACCTACAGGTAACTCTTCGTATGGTTGGTGGCAAAGTGCATCTAAAATCTGAAAGACTGCACCAATTCAACTGGCATAGGAAGCGAGCCAGAAAAAATATTCTGATGTCCAAAAAGACCATTTAAGGAAGACTACAGTTTGCCATTTTACATAGTTAATCTGGTTGAAAAAAAAAAAAAAAACACAACATATACCCAACATATAGCCTTCTAGAACAATTTTCTGTTGGCTGGTGAATCAAAGAGTTGTTTGGCCATGGTTACAGTAAACATATCTGGGGCAAACCAAAGACAGCTAATTTAAAAAGGAGATCATACCAACTGTGAAGCGTGGTGGTGGAAAGGTAAATTCTGCACTATAATAAATTGTGCTTGATAAGAATTTGAGGCCAGCTGTCCAAAAGTTGGAATGAATATTCCAAACCAAAACAAGCAAATTGAATGTCTCAAAATGGCGAAATCGAGAGCTATGGACTGGCATAGTCAAAGGCCCTGAAATAAATCCGATGTAGTAGGGGGATTTGAAAGTGGCAATTCATGCAAGGAAACCCATAAGCATCATGCAACTGCAGGAAATTTGCATATCAGAATGCATACAAATGTCACAGAGTCAACGCCAGGGATTTGTAGGCAGTTTTGCGTGTCATTTCTATTAAAGGGGGCAATACCAGTGAGAAGGAGAGTCCCCCTTATTGAATAGGCAATATGGGAACCGAATATCTCCAAAGGTGTTGGAAGAAGTTGAGACTCAGAATTGAAAGGTGCAATGCCATGAGTGCCAGGATGGCTATGCTTTACGTACAACCTTGAGTCATACACACTGCAGGGGCCTATAGGATATGCATCAACAGAAACAGCATGCAGCTGGTCTAAATACAGTACATAGGTGACAGTTTGTTTAAGCCCGTCATAGGGAAATCATCTACTACGTCACAAAGAGAAATGTTTTTGGTTTCCCATCCAGGAAAACTGTTCTCCAACCAGAAGCCATAGACTAGACCAATTTCCTTTGACATTACATTTCCAGGACATTAGGCGGAGAGAACTAGGAAGTAGCAAAATTGCGTGTTTTTAGCTTTCCCAAAAAATTTGCAAAAATTGGGACATGACATAGGCAAAATGAAGGTGGTATCTCGTGTTTTAAAGGATTTAAAAGGTTAGGCTATTTTATTGATCATGAACCTGTTCAAAAAAAACTTCATTAATCGTAATGCTTTCATTAATTACAGTAATCCCTTCTACTGATCTGCTATTGGAGACAGGGGATCCCAAAAAAAGGCTATTTTCTTTCCTACATAATGGGCTTTTATGTGGACATTTTATGAACTGATCATTTGGTCCACTGGGGCCTTCCTGGGTATTGGTTTTAACATGACTGAAAAAAAAAAAAAAAAATATGATTTTTAAATTTATATTCGGACCCCCCGACCAAATACACTCACCATTTTGGGAGGAGCCAGAACAAGGACGACAAACCGAACTTCGCAGGAATTTTCCCCCCAGTTCTGCGGCCTCTCCAGCCGACTGATACAGACATGTCGTCGCTGAAGTGACTTTATAGTGCAACTGTGGAATAAGCAGAAAATTAAGAATAAATAAAATAAAATTAAACAAAAAAAATGAATTAAAAATAAATAATTTAGGTATTAATTGAAAAAAAATAAAAAAAACAAACAGTGAGCAGACATGCTACATGGCCATTTTCAGCGCTCTGTACCTCATGTCAAGCACACCAAAAAGGGGGACTTTGAGATCTCAGGTACTCTATAGCACATTAAATTTCAGAATTGTTTGCAACCAGAACTGAAAGTGAAGAAAAAACAAAAATAAAATAAAAAAACAAATAAAAAAAAAAAAAAAAAATCTAAAAAAAAGTTTTAGTAGCCACTAGACCATGAGTACAGGATTCTGGTGACAACCGTCTGGGAGGGGATTTGTCGCACATCCTATTTCGTCTACAGGACAGGAATCAAAGCGAATATCTCCCAAATAGGAAAAAGTTAATTTTCTACTGATCGTAAAAATCCCTTTTTCAGCATTCATTGGAGGACAAAGAACCATTTTGCTATTGTTTGCACTGCTATGCCATTTAAACTGAGCTATTCTACGATGTGGCGGCTTTTGGCCACCATAAAACAACAAAGAGAGGGCCCATCGACCTAGTGTATTACCACCATACCATTTTAATAAATAGATAAAAACAAGCGATATACTCACAAATGCATTACCATAACAACAAGCGCATCATAAAATACAGGCGAGATCGCTTCCAGGTCCACACTCCACACTGCAAGACTGGTGACATGGGAAGACCCTTCAGCATCCAATGTGGCTTATGTATTTCGATGGCAAGCCCACATCAGAGCCAAAAGGTATGAATGACTAAAGACCAACATATGTTGTACATCACAATAAACTACAATACAAGTCCCACCCACTTCACAATATATGTTGGTCTTTAGTCATTCATACCTTTGTCTCTGAAGAGGACTTTCGCTTTCGAAACGCGTAAGCCGCATTGGACGCTGGAGGGTCTCTTCCCATGTCACAAGTCTAGCAGTGTGGATCTGGATGCGATCTCACCTGTATTTTATAATACGTTTGTTATGGTCATGCGTTTGCGAGTACATCACTTGTTTTTATCTATTTAATAAATAATAAGAGTCAGTCAGTGTGCCCTCTTTTTGGAGCTTTATAGTTCTACTTAAAAGTATACCCAAAGTCCTGAGGGGTCAGCAAGATCTAATTGCCCTATTTCTGTAAGCAGACATTATACCAAGCCCTTGAACACCACACCCAAGTGCAAGAGGTTGACTTTGGAATATTTTGGAAAAAAAAAAACAAAGAATTTGCAAAGATGGACTTTGTAGAGACACAATGTAAAATGTACCGTATATACTCGAGTATAAGCCGACCCGAATATAAGCCGAGGCACCTAATTTTACCACAAACAACTGGGAAAACGTATTGAGTATAAGCCTAGGGTGAGAAATGCGCAGCTACTTTAAGTGGAAAAGAGGGTCAACAATGCCCATTTGCAACCTCACTGTGCCCATTTGCAGCCTCACTGTGCCCATTTGCAGCCATAGGTCCCCCAAACTTCAAACTTGGTAGTTTAGGGTTCCTAAATGCCCCCTAGTTGCAGCCAAAGTGTCCTGAAATGACATTGCTGCAGATGGACACAGTTGACCGACTTTGGGGCCCTGTATGTCTGAATCACTTGGTGCTAGGAACCCCATTGGATATGTTGTAGTGCTAGTTCCACTGTGTTTGAATACCAAATTTGGGGTTCCTAGCTCCACGTGTCCCCGAGATACGGGGCCCCAAAGTCGGGTCGGAAAATGTCAAGCACTTTTCTGCAGCAGAGAATGACATTTTCCGAACCGAATTTGGGGCCCCGTATCTCGGGGCCACTTAGTGCTAGGAACCCCATCTTTGAAAATGTTGTAGTGCTAGGTCCACTGGGTTAGCATACCAACAAAGTGTTTCCTAGAACCAAGTGGCCCCGAGATACAGGGCCCCAAAGTCGGGTCAGAAAATGTCATTCTCTGCTGCAGAAAAGTGCTCGACTCAAATATAAGCCGAGGGGGGCACTTTCAGCACAAAAAAAATGTGCTGAAAAACTTGGCTTATACTCAAGTATATATGGTATTGGATAGAGTTCAAAATATAAAAAAAACACACACATCAATTTTGTAATATTGTTTTTTGGCCACCAGCAGGGGCCGCCCCTCTGGATGTACCTAGCTTAGTGTGCCTTTAGGTGGCACTGCGCCCAGTAGTCTATGGTCTTGAGCAGAAACGGTGTCCTACAATGAACGAAAGAGAATCCAGACCTTCACTTCCAAAATATTTTTTTTTCCTTCCTGCATCCCCCCCCAAAAAAAAAAAAAAAAAAAAGCCTCCTACCCACCACTGTGCCTCCATTCCCACATAGGCAGAAATGATGTGTCCCATGTCTGAAGTCTCCTAGAATATTCCGGGCACGTGTCTCAGAAGGCTGCAGAAGTGGTTGGAAGGCAGATCTGGTGGTGCGTTATTGGTGGCCAGCTTCAAGAACGTGGAATAGACAGCCGGCTCCCGATGACACAAGAAGAGAAGACCCATGCTGTGGCAAGGGATGGCAGCAGGACAACACCAGATTTGCTGTGCAGGAGGGGTAGGTTTTCTGAACAAAACCCTGAAGAACAGGTGAGCGGTGCTGAAAAAAAAAACTGCCAGGAGGAGATGGTTCTCCTTTAACCACTTCCCGCCCGGTCAATAGCAGATTGACGTCCGGGAAGTGGTTTTGTTATCCTGACTGGGTGTCATATGACGTCCTTCCGGATAACAGCCGCCGCTGACACACCGCTACACTGATCTCGGTAAAGAGCCTCCGGCGGAGGCTCTTTACCACGTGATCAGCCGTGTCCAATCACGGCTGATCATGATGTACACAGGAAGAGCCGTTGATCGGCATTTCCTCACTCGCGTCTGACAGACGCGAGTAGAGGAGAGACGATCGGCGGCTCTTCTGACAGGGGGGGTATGCGCTGATTGTTTATCAGCGCAGCCCCCCCTCAGATGCCCACACTAGACCACCAGGGAAGCCCCCAGCATGTGGATGGCCAGGTACATCCCCCATGGCCATCCACATGTAAAAAAAATGCACAAAATATGACAATCAGTGCCCACAGATGGGCACTGATTGGCACATATTTATGTATTAAAACAGGGATGCCCAGCAATGCCACCCATCAGTGTCAAAAGTGCCACTCATCAGTGCCCATCCATGCCCACCTATCAGTGCCCATCCATGCCACCTATCAGTGCCCATCCATGCCACCTATCAGTGCCCATCCATGCCACCTATCAGTGCCCATCCATGCCACCTATCAGTGTCACCTATATATGTGTGCATCAGTGCCACCCATAAGTACCCGTCAGTGCCGCCTATGAGTGCCCATCAGTGCCACTTGAGTGCCCATCAGTGCCACTTGAGTGCCCATCAGTGCCACTTGAGTGCCCATCAGTGCCACTTGAGTGCCCATCAGTGCCACTTGAGTGCCCATCAGTGCCACTTGAGTGCCCATCAGTGCCACTTGAGTACCCATCAGTGCCACTTGAGTACCCATCAGTGCCACTTGAGTACCCATCAGTGCCACTTGAGTACCCATCAGTGCCACTTGAGTACCCATCAGTGCCACTTGAGTACCCATCAGTGCCACTTGAGTACCCATCAGTGCCACTTGAGTACCCATCAGTGCCACTTGAGTACCCATCAGTGCCACTTGAGTACCCATCAGTGCCACTTGAGTGCCCATCAGTGCCGCATACCAGTGCCACCTATCAGTGCCCATCAGTGCCGCCTATCAGTGCCCATCATCAGTGCCCATCAGTGCCGCCTTATCAGTGCCGCCTTATCAGTGCCCCCTTATCAGTGCCCGTCATTGAAGAAGAAAAACGCACTTATTTACAAAAAAAATTAACAGTGACAAAGAAAAACTATTTTTTTTTGCAAAATTTTCGGTCTTTTTTTGTTTGTTGCACAAAAAATAAAAAATCGCAGAGGTGATCAAATACCACCAAAAGAAAGCTCTATTTGTTGGAAGAAAATGATAAAAAATTTGTTTGGGTACAGTGTAGCATGACCGCGCAATTGTCATTCAAATTGCGACAGCGCTGAAAGCTGAAAAATTGGCTTGGGCGGGAAGGTGTCTAAGTGCCCGGTATTGAAGTGGTTAATAATGCCCGACACTTGTGCTGAAGTGGTGGTATCACATATGATCTCACAACCCTTGTAGTACGTGATAAGCACTCTCGAAGCCTGATGAGTCTCCAGGGTTCTCTTCCAGTTTGATGCCAGTTATTTCAGCATTGTTGTGACGTCAGCCTGTTCAGAGAGTTTGTACACGGCAGACGAAGACGAGGGAGCCTGAATAGAGCCATTGTTCTGTGCAGGCCTGAACAATTATACTGTAATCAGATCCATATGGAGGATTTCACTTGTGAATGGTGCGGTGATGGACACTGCGATATCACTTTGCCAAGTTTATACAAAATCGGGCAATTTGGCAAACGAGCGGAAAGCCCCGAGAGTTTGTTACGATTCGACGCGGCAAGTTTATTCCTCCATTGTCTATAATCCGTTTGGATCCCCCAGAGCGAAAACATGTTTTTCCACTTCGGGTTTAAAGGAAAAAATAAAAAAAAAATTAAAAAGGTCCATCATCTTCTGGCATGCAGGATGGTGACACTGTTCCCTTTAGGATTACTGAATCAATAGTATAGATCAGGAGGAGGCAAACTTCAGCACCCCCAGCTGTTGTGGAACTACAAGTCCCAAGAGGCACTGCAAGACGGACAGCCACAGATAGACTCTCAGAGGTAGATCCACGATGGGTTTAGTAGTCTCACCACAGCTGGAGTGCTGAAGGTTAGCTACATCTGATCTATACTATTAAGAACGTTGCCTACACCTGCTATAGTTTATAGTTACATAGTAGGTGAGGTTGGGGAAAAAAGACACAAGTCCATCAAGTCCAACCTGTGTGTGTGATTATATGTCAGTATTACATTGTATATCCCTGTATGTTGCGGTCGTTTAGGTGCTTAGCTAATAGTTTTTTTAAACGAAACGATGCTCCCCGCTGAAACCACCGCCTGTGGAAGGGGATTCCACATCCTAACAGCTCTTACAGTAAGGAACCCTCTAGGTAGTTTAAGGTTAAACCGCTTTTCTTCCAATTTTAGTGAGTGGCCACGTGTCTTGTTAAACTCCCTTACGCAAAGAAGTTTTATGCCTATCGTGGGGTCACCAGTACGGTATTTGTAAATTGAAATCATATCCCCTCTCAAGCGTCTCTTCTCCAGAGAGAGAATAAGTTCAGTGATCACAACCTTTCCTCATAATCAAGATCATCCAGACCCTTTATTAGCTTTGTTGCCCTTTTTTGTACTCGCTCCATTTCCAGTACATCCTTCCTGAGGACTGGTGCCCAGAACTGGACAGCATACTCCAGGTGCGGCCGGACCAGAGTCTTGTAGAACGGGAAAATTATCATTTTATCTCTGAAATTGATCCCCTTTTTAATGCATGCCAATATTCTGTTTGCTTTGCTGGCAGCAGCTTGGCATTGAATGCCATTGCTGAGCCTATCATCTACTAGGACCCCCAGGTCCTTTTCCATCCTAGATTCCCCCAGAGGTTCTCCCCCCAGTGTATAGATTGCATTCATATTTTTGGCACCAAAAATGTATTATTTTACATTTTTCTACATTGAACCTCATTTGCCATGTAGTTGCCACCCCATTAATTTGTTCAGATCTTCTTGCAAGGTTTCCACATCCTGCGGAGATGTAATTGCCCTGCTTAGCTTAGTATCGTCCGCAAATACGGAGATTGAACTGTTTACCTCGTCCTCCAGGTCGTTTATGAATAAATTAAATAGGATTGATTCCAGGCCACTACCCACCCCTGACCATTCCGAGTACTCCCCATTTATCACCACCCTCTGAACTCGCCCTTGTGGCCAGTTTTCAATCCATGTACTCACCCTATGGTCCATGCCAACGGACCTTATTTTGTATAGTAAACGTTTATGGGGAACTGTGTCAAATGCTTTTGCAAAATCCAGATACACCACGTCTACGGGCCTTCCTTTATCTAGATGGCAACTTACCTCTTCATAGAAGGTTAATAGATTGGTTTGACAAGAACGATTCTTCATGAATCCATGCCGATAACTGCTTAGGATACCGTTGTCATTACTAAAATCTTGAATATAGTCCCTTATCATCCCCTCCAAGAGCTTGCATACTATTGGTGTTAGGCTGACTGGTCTGCAATTCCCAAGGATGCAACTTGGCCCTTTTTTAAATATTGGTTATAGATATAGCCGAGGCCCATTTCTCCCATGATGTCACCTATTCAAGTACAGCTAACAAGGATCAGGTAATGCAGAGGTTAAAAGGAGAAATTCTGATAAAGTGTAACTAAGGGCCGGTTCACACTAGTGCGATGCTAGACATCACATGTGATTCGCACCACATTTCTGGGCAGATCACATGCGATCTCTGTGCGATGCGAATTTTAGCCAAACTGTATGGCTGAATTCGCATTGCATTCGGACCAAACTCGTGCCGGACCCTTTTTTTGGTCTGCGCCAGGATCAGATCGCATGGGTGTTCATGCGATCAGATTCTGAAAATCACGATGCGTTTGGAAACTGATTGTGGGGTGTCATTCATACATTTCGCAATCAATTTGCATGAACAGGCTTGCGATTTAGAGGTGGTGCGAATTTGCAGAAAATTCACTGTGAATTTGCACCGCATCTATTGTGGACCGAGCCTATACCCATCAATAGAATGATGGTTTCCTAAAACAGTTAAAGAGGTTAAAAAACCTTGGCCATGAAATATGAACAAAGCATATCCCTCTAGAGTGAGTACTTGTCTCAATCAAGAGCACCAAGTGTCATTTACGTCTGCTGCTTTGTTCCTCTGTTATCAAGCATGAGTCACTTCTGACAAGTTTTCTATAAATTGATGAAATATTTCCCCTGGATCTATTTTCCGCTAGGAAATTTTTGATTGCTTAACCGCTTCCCGACCGCCCACTGCATATATACTTCAGCAGAATGGCACGTACCTGTACGTGGGCCCTTTAAATGCCTGCCCGTGGGTCGGGAGCGAGCCGCCAGCGGCGCGCTCGAGACCTGGTCGGAGCTCCGTGACCCCGGCCGCGGGACCAGCGGACCCGATCGCCGCTGGTGTCCCGCGATCAGGTTACAGAGCTGAAGAACGGGGAGAGGTCTGTGTAAACAAACCTCTCCCCGCGCTTCCTACTCTGCCTGTCATTGATTGGCTGTTCCCGGTCATCGGGAAAGCCGATCAATGACGTCAGACGTCAGCCCCGCCCCCTATTGTAAAAAAACACACGTCAGAGCCCATAACCCCTCCCCCTAGTGGTTAACTCTTTCACTACAACTGTCATTTATACAGGAATCAATGCATTTAAATAGCATTGATTGCTGTATAAATGACAATGGTCCCAAAAAGGTGTCAAAAATGTCCGATGTGTCCGCCATAATGTCGCAGTCACAATAAAAATCGCTGATCGCCGCCATTACTAGTAAAAAAAAAAAAATATTAATAAAAATGCTATAAAACTATCCCCTATTTTGTAAACGCTATAACTTTTGTGCAAACCAATCAATAATCGCTAATTACGATTTTTTTTACCAAAAATATGTAGAATACGTATCGGCCTAAACTGAGGAAAAAATATGTTTTTTTTATATATTTTTCGGGGATATTTATAATAGCAAAAAGCAAAAAATATTGCATTTTTTTCAAAATTGTCGCTCTATTTTTGTTTATAGCGCAAAAAAATAAAAACCGCAGGGGCGATCAAATACCACCAAAAGAAAGCTCTATTTTTGGGGAAAAAAGGACGCCAATTTTGTTTTGGAGCCACGTCGCATGACCGCGCAATTGTCAGTTAAAGCGACGCAGTGCCGAATCGCAAAAAGGGGCCTGGTCCTTTGGCTGCCAATTGGTCCGGGGCTGAAGTGGTTAAATCACTTGGGACTTTTTGATCATATATATACTTTAGTATAAATTTGGACTTTAAAAGAACAAAATAGTTTCCCAATATGGTGTTGGACCGTCTTTGGCACCCAAGGCAGCTTGAATTCTCCTGGGAATTGACACTACTCAAAAAAAAAAAAGGAAAACTTTGAAAACACTTCAGATCTCAATGGGGGGAAATCTCATGCTGGATATCTATACTGGTATGGACTGGGCAATGTGTTAGGAATGATAAAGGATGCCACACCGTTTGATGGAAATTAAAATGATCAACCTACAGGAGGACAGAATTCAAAGACACCCTGAAAATACTCATCTTTTCCAAATGCTTTTCACAAGTTTTACATTTGGCTAGGGTCAGTGTCACTACTGGTAGCATGAGGGGATACCTGGACCCTATAGGAGGTTGCACAAGTAGTCCAACTCCTCCAGGATGGCACAGCAATACGTGCCATTGCCCAAAGGTTTGCTGTGTCTCCCAGCATAGCCTCAAGAGCATGGAGGAGAGTCCAGGAGACGGGCAGTTTCTCTAGGAGAGCTGGATAGGGCCGTAGAAGGTCCTTAACCCATCAGCAGCACCGGTGTCTGCTCCTTTGTGCAAGGAGGAAGAGGATGAGCACTGTCAGAGCCCTACAAAATGACCTCCAGCAGGCCACTGGTGTAAATGTCTCTGACCAATCAGAAACGGACTTCATGAGGGTGGCCTGAGGGCCTGATGTCCTCTAGTGGGCCCTGTGCTCAATGCCTGGCACTGTGGAGCTCGAGTGGCATTTGCCATTGAACACCAGAATTGGCAGGTCCGCCACTGGCGCCCTGTGCTTTTCATAGATAAGACCAGGTTCACCCTGAGCACATGTGACAGACGTGAAAGGTTCTGGAGAAGCGTGGAGAACGTTATGCTGCCTGTTTAGTATGACCGATTTGGTGGTGGGTCAGTGATGGTCTGGGGAGGCATATCTATGGAGGGACGCACAGGCCTCTACAGGCTAGACCAGTGATGGGCAAACTTGGCACCCCAGATGTTTTGGAACTACTATTTCCATGATGCTCATGTACTCTGCAGTGTAGTTGAGCATCATGGGAAATGTAGTTCCATAACATCTGGGGTGCCAAGGTTTTCCATCACTGGACTAGACAATGGCAATTGCCATTAGGTATCAGGATGAAATCCTTGAACCCACTGTCAGACCCTACACTGGTGCAGTGGGTCCTGGATCCCTGCTAGTGCACAACAATGCCCGGCCTCATGTGGTGAGAGTATGCAGCTAGTTCCTGGAGGATGAAGGAATTTATACCATTGAATGGCCCCCACGCTCGCCTGACCTAAATCCAATAGAACACCTCTGGGACATTATGTTTCTGTCCATCCGATGCCGTCAGGTTGCACCTCAGTCTGTTCTGGAGCTCAGTGATGCCGTAGTCCAGATCTGGGAGAAAATACCCCAGGACACCATCCGTCATCTCATTAGGAACATGCCCCGGCGTTGTCAGGCATGCAGACAAGCACGCGGGGGCCATACAAACTACTGAGGACCATTTTGAATCACTTGTTCTTTTTCTCAAGAATTGACCAATTGAGGTCGGCAACTGTGGCACCCCCAGGGAAGGTGCGAGACTTCGTCTGCATGCTCGTCAAACCACGATTTGACAACACCAGCTGTGTGAATTATCTTGGTAAATGGCGCTCCATAGACACACACAGCAGGACTCAGCCCCACCCCCACTTTCGCCTCACTGCTTTTAATTGACAGCAGCAACAGCCAATGGCTCCTGCTGCTACCCGAGTCCTGTGTAATGAGGGAGAGAGCAAGAGCGAGAGAGAGAGAGAGAGCGAGAGCGAGAGAGAGCGAGAGAGCATACAGCCATGCACAGCACTGGATCCATTCTCTCCTCTCTATCCCTTGACGCAGGGAAGACAGAGGAATAGAAAATATTCTTTACCTTAAAGTGTAACTTCAGTAATTTTCTTCATCTTTCCATCTATTAAATCTTCTGCCCTTGTTGTTGTTTTAACTTTGGATAGTAAACTTTTTCTGCAAGTAAATACCTTATACAGCCCACTTCCTGTTTGTCTGGTAAAAAGCCTAGGCTTATGACATCATGCACAGGTGAAAGTTTGCCAGGAAGGGAGGGGGGGGGGTGAGTCATAAGAGGGCCAATGAGAACTGCAGAGCGGGAGGTGTGCCTGTGTGTAAATCCAGGAAGTGAACAGGCAGCAGCTTCAGCTGCCCACAGTTAAAACGGATGCAGCCAGACTCAGTGGAGGGAGATTTATGTAGCATATATTTGGCAAGTACAGAATCACAGTATATATAAAATAGGCAAAGAAGTTAGAGGGAAGCTTCAGAATGGCAAGGGTGTTTTTATTACAAATTATGTGAGTAGATTCTCTTTAATGCAAGGCATGCACTAAGACATTTAGCTTTAGTATCACTTTAAATCCAGCTTATGATTCCTCCCAAGAGGAGAACCTGTTACTGTGCGTTTGCCTAATCAAAGCACAATGTACAGGTTTTCTTTGATCGTTCGATTCAATAGCAGTGAATAGTAAGATAAAACCGTCTCCAGTACTTTGTTTGCCGGTTGCTTTTAATCAAAATTGCCCTTTTATAATTCCCTAGACACAACTCTCCGATTTCTGTTTATATGGATCTATAAGAAACCCGTTATTATCCGCACACAACATTTGCAAGGTGTTGGCTTTCCGAAGTTCAGGAGCTGTTGCAAGAAGACTTCTACCCAACGCGCCGGCCATTGTCTGCCCCAGAGGAGAGCTTATCGCTTGACCTCCTCGGCGTTCACCAACACGGAGCCATTTGTCATTCTAACCGACACGAGATACTGGTTTATAGATCCGGTCGGATTTTATTTTTAACCACTTCAGCCCGGAAGATTTTACCCCCTTCCTGACCAGAGCACTTTTTGCGATTCGGCACTGCGTCGCTTTAACTGACAATTGCGCGGTCGTTGCAATGTTGTACCCAAACAAAATTGACGTCCTTTTTTCCCCACAAATAGAGCTTTCTTTTGGTGGTATTTGATCACCTCTGCGGTTTTTATTTTTTGCGCTATAAACAAAGAGCGATTTTGGAAAAAAATAAAAGTACCAGTTACTTACCGGTAACTGTCTTTCTAGGAAATCTTCCAGGACAGCAGGCCTACTTCAGGTGTGCCGTCCTGGAAGATGACTTGAGAAAAAAAGCATTATTTTTTTAATTTTTGTTATAATAAATATCCCCAAAAATATATAAAACAACATTTTTTTCCCCCCCTCAGTTTAGGCCGATATATATTGGAATATTGATTGGATTGCGCAAAAGTTATAGCTTCTACAAAATAGGGGATAGTTTTATGGCATTTTTATTATTAATTTTTTTTTTTTTATTAGTAATGGCGGCGATCTGCGATTTTTTATCGTGACTGCGACATTATGGTGGACACATCGGACACTTTTAACACTATTTTTGGACCATTGTCATTTATACAGCGATCAGTGGTATAAAAAGACACTGATTACTGTGTAAATGACACTGGCAGGGAAGGGGTTAACCACTAGGAGGCGATCAAGTGGTTAAGTGTGTCCTAGGGAGTGATTCTAATGCCCCGTACAAAGCAGGATCTCAAATTTTTTCCGTCGGAAATTCTGACGGAAAAAGTCAGATGGAACCCACACACGGACGGATTTTCCGACAACATGGTCCGATAGGACATTTTCCGTCGGAAATTCCGACCGTGTGTGTACGGGGCATAACTGTTGGGGGGGGCTACCTAGGACTTGACAGCGATCACTGCTCCCCATGACAAGGAGCAGTGGGGATCTCTGTCATGTCACTAGGCAGAACGGGGAAACTCCTTGTTTACATTAGGCGTATCCCCGTTCTACCTCTCCACACCGCAATTGCGGGCCGCCGGAGAATATAGAGTTCCCGAGACCCGCGCCCGAAAGGCAGCAAATTTAAAAGGGACGTACCTGCACGCCCATTTGCCTGCGCCATTCTGCCGACTTACATCTGTGTGCGGCGGTCAGCAAGCGGTTACACTTTAGTTCCCTGCTTTCACACTGGGGCGGTTTGCAGGCGCTATTGCGCTAAAAATAGCGCCTGCAAACCGACCCGAAACAGCTGTTGCTGTGTCTCCAGTGTGAAAGCCCTGAGGGCTTTCACACTGGAGCGGTGCGCTAACAAGACGGTAAAAAAAGTCCTGCTAGCTGCATCTTTGGAGCGGTGAAGGAGCGGTGTGTTCACCGCTCCTATACCGCTCCTTCCCATTAAAATCAATGGGAGACCGCGGGGATACCGCCGGCAAAGCGCCGCTGCAGCGGCGCTTTGCGGAGGTTTTTAACCCTTTTTCGGCCGCTAGCGGGGTTTAAACCACCCCGCTAGCGGCCGCATACCGCGGGTAAAACGATGGTAAAGCAGCGCTAAATATAACGCTGCTTTACCGTCGCCGCCCCGCACCGCCCCAGTGTGAAGTCGGCCTTATTGTTTCAAAAGCCATTTTACTTCTTTCAGTGCATCTAATACGGTTATCTGATGTCTCTCCATACTGAGCTGCTACACACCAGATGACTGCTAATTTAAGGCTTGCATCGTCACGGGTGCAAATTTTTTTTTTTTATATATGCATTTTGGTTAGGGGACTGAACACCCAACGGTGGTAGAGACATTGGATCGATTCCCAACAATCATTAATTTTCCCCCATTGTTTTTCTTATATTTGCATCGGGACGCCCCCTGTTGGAGCTACTCCTTTTTTCATTTTTAGAATAAGCTTATTTTTGGAGCGGTCTCCAGTCTTGTCACGTTACCTACAACCCCCCCCCCCCCCCCCCCCCCCACACACACACCTGGTCCTCTATGGTGCAGGGAGGGAATGGCGCCATGCAAGTCCAGGGCGAGTTCACGACGCACCGCCAGGGGTCCTTGAAACCCTGGGCTTACAGTAAAGGCTTTTTCACACACGGTTTCCCACGCGCCAACACCCCACAGTTGAGCCAAATTTGTACAAAAGTGCCAATACTCAAACCAGCGCTCCAATCAACTAAATGAAGTATGACCAGCATTCAAAAGTAAAAACATATGAGAAAATCGGTAGTATGTTGATGGGTGATGAGACAGTTCCATTGATAGGTGAAGGATTCTACTTAATGATTGATAGGCATATACCGTCCACCAGAGTCCACACCACGTGACACACATTTCCCCCCCCCCCCCAGGGGTTTACACTAACCAAAAAGATGCAATTCAAAAGCTCTGTTGAAGGCGTGATGACGAAACTCGTTAGGGCATGACCTTACGGCGACCGGAAGTGAAATAAGCTTTTAAAACGGTATCACGCCATGTGGTGCCTTTTTTTTTACACGACCAAACCTCCCTGGGCACGTAATTATATATATATATATATATATATATATATATATATATATATATATATATATATATATATATACATACATATACATACATACATATACATACATACACATACACACACACATACCGTATTTATCGGTGTATAACACGCACTTTTTCCCCCTTAAAATCGGGGGAAAGTCGTGGGTGCGCGTTATACGCCGATACCCCCCAAAAAAGTGACAAAAATGTCAAGCGCCGCCGAAAAATAGTGAGCGCTGCCGAAAAAGACCCAATCGCGGCCGAAAAAAAACGAAGCGGCGCCGGAAAAGACCGAGCCGACTGTTCGGCTCCGCTCGTAGTCCCGCCTCCCTGAGCTCGCTCTGGTAACAGCAGGGAGGCGGGACCGTGAGTGGAACAGTCGGCTCAGTCTTTTCCGGGGGCGCTTCGGTCTTTTTCGGCGGCGCACGCGACAGAGCGACTCGGCGGCGGGAAATTTAAACCCGGAGAAGACTGCAAATGACGCTGGGCAAGGCTGCAAATGACGCTGGGCAAGGCTGCAAATGACGCTGGGCAAGGCTGCAAATGACGCTGGTCAAGGCTGCAAATGACGCTGGTCAAGGCTGCAAATGACGCTGGTCAAGGCTGCAAATGACGCTGGGCAAGGCTGCAAATGACGCTGGGCAAGGCTGCAAATGACGCTGGGCAAGGCTGCAAATGACGCTGGGCAAGGCTGCAAATGACGCTGGGCAAGGCTGCAAATGACACTGGGCAAGGCTGCAAATGACACTGGGCAAGGCTGCAAATGACGCTTAAAAGTAAGTTTTTTTTTTTTTCCCTAAACTTCCCTCCTAAAACTTTTTTTCCTTAAAATGCCCTCCTAAACTTGGGGTGTGTGTTATACGCCTATATATATATATATATATATATATATATATATATATATATATATAGTTATTTTTTTGGGAACATAATTTTTCCTGAGCGGTGCAATTAGGCCTTTTAGACACTGGGATTATTACATGCTTATCGGGTTGCTGATCATATTCTTATTGTGGGGGGGGGAACTCTCGCCATCGGCAGATTTAGCACCTGCTGATTGCGACCCTTTCAAGTGAATAGGGCCACTCTCCAAGCGCCGGTTGCTGCATGCCAGTGCAGGATTCAAAAGACAAAAAGTGCTCAGACAAAAAAGGAACTTCATGTAGTATCTTGGCAAGTAATGTTTTACTCAATGCAGCCCTCAACACACTAAAAAAAAAAAAAACACAGACAGGAAGGTGTAAGCGCCTTGCACATTTATCGCCATAACCACTTATTAAAAATCATAAATAATTACATACTCCCAAATATGAATACAAATAGGCTCTTTGAACAACTCTAGCTGTAGACCATGTCTTCTTTTCCAATGCCCCACAGTTGGGAAGAGCTCTGAGGAAGAGGGCTTGTCCCCCTGGAACGTGTAAGCCTCCCAACCATGTGGTACTGGAATAGAAGACGTGGCCTACAGCTGGAGTGGTGTGTTCGATAAGCCTGTTTTTATTCATGTTTATGAACGTAGATTGCTCTTCAGGGAGCAAAGCATGTGTGAACTTAGTGAGCTGAAGGACGCTGGGCATCATTTAACCAACGGGGGAGAATATGGAGTGCAGTGCTGAGGCAGAGAGATGGCGAGGACTTTTTTTAAGAAGGGGGGAAAAGAAAAAAAAAAAAAAAAAAAAACATGTGGAGTTGGGCTTACGCAATACGCCAAAGCAAAAAAAAATACTGAAAATGTATTGTGTCTCTTTAACCTCTTCCCGACCGCCTAACGCTGGTGTCCCGCGATCGGGTCACAGAGCTGAAGAACAGGGAGAGGTTTGTGTAAACAAACCTCTCCCCGCGCTTCCTACACTGCCTGTCATTGATCGGCTGTTCCCTGTCATCGGGAAAGCCGATCAGTGATGTTAGACGTACAGCCCCGCCCCCTAATGTAAAAAAAAACACACACACGTCACAGCCCATAACCCCTCCCCTCCCCCTAGTGGTTAACTCTTTCACTACAACTGTCATTTATACAGGAATCAGTGCATTTAAATAGCATTGATTGCTGTATAGATGCCAATGGTCCCAAAAAATGTGTCAAAAATGTCCGATGTGTCCGCCATAATGTCGCAGTCACAATAAAAATCGCTGATCGCCGCCATTACTAGTAAAAAAAAAAAAAAATATTAATAAAAATGCTATAAAACGATCCCCTATTTTGTAAACGCTATAACTTTTGCGTAAACCAATCAATAATCGTTAATTGCGTTTTTGTTTACCAAAAATATGTAGAAGAATACGTATCGGCCTAAACTGAGGAAAAACATTTTTTTTTATATATATTTTTTTGGGGATATTTATTATAGCAAAAAGGAAAAAATATTGCATTTTTTTCAAAATTGTGGCTCTATTTTTGTTTATAGCGCAAAAAATAAAAACCGCAGGGGCGATCAAATACCACCAAAAGAAAGCTCTATTTGTGGGAAAAAAAGGACGCCAATTTTGTTTGAGAGCAACGTCGCACGACCGCGCAATTGTCAGTTAAAGCGACGCAGTGCCGAATCGCAAAAAGGGGCCTGGTCCTTTGGCTGCCAATTGGTCCGGGGCTGAAGTGGTTAAATAACGATCATATTAGCCTTGGTGTATACAGTGTAACCCATATACTTACATTATACAGAGCCATGACTGCTGGTACTGGACCCCTGTCGCTGTGGCGCTGACCCCTTGAATGGTATCCGAAAGGAGGTGAACTGCAAAGAAACAAAACACATTTCAATTACAGGAGTTTTCTTTAATTCATTTTATTACTTTGTGATATCATATGATGTTTTGCTGGCATAGCATGGGGGGGGGCCGGCCACTACAGAGCCACAGCAGGGAGACAGATAACAGCTTTACACTGTTTCTATAATACGTAGCACACCACGTTTCTGGAGCACCGCAGCGCACGCTCATACTGTACACAGCAAGATGGGCCGAGACTCAACCATGAATGCTGCATTGTACAACAGCAACAGGACTTTATTATGTAAGGTTTTTGGATGAGATTCTATACAGTTATTTCCACTGCTTGTCCAAACCACAAGTTTACGCTCAGCTGCGGCTGGAAGATGCCAAACATCACCTCGGAGGAGAGAGATTGGAAATATCCTTCTTCATAGACGTGATGCCTGAAGCCTTCAGTGGCAGGGTGCCTGGGCTCACATGACTTAAAGTGGAACTCCAACTAGGGCAGCCTTCATGAACTTTTGGACCACAGAGGAACCCTTGAAATAACTTTATCTTAGAGAGCCCCTGATGAAAAAAAATCATCAGGAGTCAAGATGAAGTCCCCCCAGCCCTGTTGTCACCAGGGAAAGGGGTGCCCCCCCCAGCCCTGTTGTCACCAGGGAAAGGGGTGCCCCCCCCCACCAGCCCTGGTGTCACCAGGGAAAGGGGTGCCCCCCCCCCAGCCCTGGTGTCACCAGGGAAAGGGGTGCCCCCCCCCCCAGCCCTGGTGTCACCAGGGAAAGGGGTGCCCCCCCCCCAGCCCTGGTGTCACCAGGGAAAGGGGTGCCCCCCCCAGCCCTGGTGTCACCAGGGAAAAAAGGTGCCCCCCCCCCCCCCCCAGCCCTGGTGTCACCAGGGAAAGGGGTGCCCCCCCCAGCCCTGGTGTCACCAGGGAAAGGGGTGCCCCCCCCCCAGCCCTGGTGTCACCAGGGAAAGGGGTGCCCCCCCCCCCAGCCCTGGTGTCACCAGGGAAAGGGGTGCCCCCCCCCCCAGCCCTGGTGTCACCAGGGAAAGGGGTGCCCCCCCCCAGCCCTGGTGTCACCAGGGAAAGGGGTGCCCCCCCCCCCAGCCCTGGTGTCACCAGGGAAAGGGGTGCCCCCCCCCCCCCAGCCCTGGTGTCACCAGGGAAAGGGGTGCCCCCCCCCCCCCAGCCCTGGTGTCACCAGGGAAAGGGGTGCCCCCCCCAGCCCTGGTGTCACCAGGGAAAGGGGTGCCCCCCCCAGCCCTGGTGTCACCAGGGAAAGGGGTGCCCCCCCCCAGCCCTGGTGTCACCAGGGAAAGGGGTGCCCCCCCCCAGCCCTGGTGTCACCAGGGAAAGGGGTGCCCCCCCCCCCCCCAGCCCTCGTGTCACCAGGGAAAGGGGTGCCCCCCCCCAGCCCTGGTGTCACCAGGGAAAGGGGTGCCCCCCCCCAGCCCTGGTGTCACCAGGGAAGGGGTGCCCCCCCCAGCCCTGGTGTCACCAGGGAAGGGGTGCCCCCCCAGCCCTGGTGTCACCAGGCCTAAATGTCTTAGGCCTGGTTCACATCTATATGTTTATTGGTGCTTTTTGCAGAAATGCACTACAGTTCATTTACATGGTTTCCTATGGGACTCGTTCACATCTATGCTTTTTTCAGCCGCTGCATATTTGGAAAGGGTCAGGGACTTTTAACGCGAAACAGTGATTTTTTTGCTTTAATATACTTCAATGGAGAAGCTGCAGAAAATAATGTAATGCGTGTTTGTAGCAATTTGTGTTTTTTAATCTGCCCAAAAAAATGCAAAAAACGCAAATTACAGTAAAATCACGAGCGAAAAAAATCAAAAAATGCACAGCAGAAATCACAGCAGAAACAGATCAAAAGCAAAAACTGCATAGGTGTGTACCGAGCCTTATGCTGGCCTCACGGATCAATTTTCAGGTGAGAATATTCAGATGAAAAATCTTTGTACATTCGCTGAATGAAAGAATTTTGTTTGAAATTTTCACTTCATTTCTGAACAAAAACCACATACACGGTCTGAAAATTCCTTTGACCAAGAAGTTTTCTATTATTTCCAAATTTTACCATCACTGTGGTTGAAAATCAATTTGACCCACTTTTTTTAAGGTTATTAACCGATTAATCAAAACTATAAAATCGGCCAACTAATCGATTATGAAAATAATCGTTAGTTGCAGCCCTAGTTGACATTAACCCATTAGTGACAGGAGCGCTAAGCGACCACTATGGAGTTGCTCCCTCGTCGGCCAGCAATGGGGCATAGCTTTATTTGCTGCTTCTTCACTAGCGTGCGATTGGCTAAACTGTTCCTGGACAGCAAGTGAGTGTCACCCATTAAGATTAGGGGTTGCTTCACCAATTTGCCTGCCTGACATCAGCCTACGAACTGCCAAGACTCAACTTTTCTTCTCCAAAGGTCTCTCGGTCGCTGCCTAAAACAAAAAAAAAGTGTTCCTCTGTCATTGTTCTTTCCCCTTTGGTCAAGATTCTGCAGCATATTAGTCAGTAAAGGAGCAACTTCCATTGGGCAAACTGACAATTACATGTCAGCGATTCTACATCTGGCTAAAAAAAGATCATTGGTGTAATTCTGCTGGCTCTTGCAAGTGGTGTTGGAGCCAGGACTATGCAGGCATCATCAGATATAAAGGTCAATCAGCCACAGCTCAAGGAACACCCAACAATCTCCGGAGGAACGCTGCGGCTCGACCCCGGACATGTGTCGGCAACAAAGCCAGTGAGACGGTACACTTATGCCCCGTACACACGGTCGGAATTTCCGACGGAAAGTGTCCGATCGGACCATGTTGTCGGAAAATCCGCCCGTGTGTGGGCTCCATCTGACTTTTTCTGTCGAAATTTCCGAGGGAAAAAATTTGAGATCCTGCTCTCAAATTTTCCGACAACAAAGTCCGATAGGACTTTTTCCGATCGTGTGTAGCGAATTCCGACGGACAAAGTGCCACGCATGCTCAGATCAAATTACAAGACCAAAGCTATTGGCTAATAGCCTCTACGTAGTTCCGTCGTACGCAACGAACGTCACCACGTTCAGAATGATCAGATTTTCCGACAACTTTGTCCGACCGTGTGTACGCAACACCAGTGTCGGACAAAATCCAATCGGAAAAAATCCGACGGATTTTGTGGTCGGAATTTCCGACCGTGTGTACGGGGCATAAGACCGTCTTGAACATGGGAGTTCAAATCAGGTCCGCCTGTTCGTTTTTCAGGCAGAACCGATCAGAAGGTCCATGCATTCCTATGAGCGAGTAGGTGCAAAACGAAGTTGCGTCTGTTTATACCTGCCTACTTCCAGGTCCAATCAGGTGCACAAATAAAAAAATAAAAACACCACAAGAGGACGGTGTCCTCTTCCATTTTTGCAGAGCAGATGCAGTTGGATGGGATCGGACAGAGGAGTCCATTTACACCTGGCTGCCCATAGAAGAAGTCAGTGGGGTCTGCCAGTGTCCACTCAGCATAAACTGAACAGACAAATGTGTTGACTGCCCGCTGTGCTCCGATTAACAGGGGATCTGCTGATCAGAACGGATGCCGCTCCATGTGAAAGGGGACTAAAGTAATCATACTTCAGACTTATTACAATTATGGATGCACCAATACCGATGGGCAATACCAAGCATTTGCGCAAGTATCGGTACTCGCATAAATGCTCCCGATACTGAAACAAATACTCTGCAGTGCAATTTGCATCAATACAAAATGAACGGGCGCAAATCGTACTGCAAAGAATTGCATGCGATTTCAACAGGAATGCAGTGCAATTCCTGTCCTAATTGCATGCAATTTCCCCCAGTGGGTGTGTGTAGCGCCATCTAGTGGGCAGTTTATTAAAAATGTTAGAACTCACATTAAAACGGGTTGTAAAGGTTCGTTTTGCTTTTTATAATAAACATGTTATACTTGCCTCCTCTGTGCGGGGTTTGCACAAAGTGGCCCCAAGACTCCTCTTCTGGCTCCTCCATGCATCGAGTGCCCCCTAGGAGACCCACATTCCAAAGGGACACCCGTGTGGGTGCGCTCCCGAGTCCTGCTGCTGCGTCCATTGACACAGACAGCAGGACTCAGCCGCCCCCCCCCCCCCCTGTCACTGGATTTGATTGACAGTAGTGGGAGCCAATGGTTGCGCTACTATCAATCTATCCAATGAGGACCCGAGACAGTGGCTGGAGCTGCTGTGCTCGTCCCCGTCAATGGAACGATCAGGTTCAGGTAAGTAAAAAGGGGGGGGCTGTACTACAGGTGGTTGTTCACCTTAAATGCATAGAATGCATTAAGGTGAAAAACCTTGGGGGTTTACAACCCCTTTAAGTACAGTTCAAATGCAAAATCTGCATAGGTGTCCCATCCCGCTGAACCGCAGGGGGAGGAGGCAGATAAGCGGAGCTTCCACTTTTGGGTGGAACTCTGCTTTAAACCACGTACCTGTACGTAGGTCCATACATTAGAGATTGCGGGTGGTCACCCGCCCGCTGCGAGCCCCAAGAGCTTGCCAGCGGACTCGATGTTTACCCACGATCGTTGTGCACTGGGACCTGCCTTTGTAAACAAGACGGATCCCCGTTCTGACAGGGGACATGCGAGATCGTCTGTTCCCAGTGATCGGGAACAGTGATCTGTTATGTCCCTGGCAGCCCACCCCCCCCCCCCCTACAGTTAGAACACACCCAGGGAACACAGTTAACCCCTTGATCACCCCCTAGTGTTAACCCCTTCCCTGCCAGTTTCATTTATACATTGGTCAGTGCATTTCTATAGCACTGACCGATGTAATAATGTTAAAACTGGTCACAAAAAAAGGTAATTTGGGGGGTCAGATTTGTCCGCTGCAATAAAAAAAAAAATATAAAAAAAAAAATCGCAGATCGCCACCATTACCAGTAAAAAAAAAATAAATAAATAAAAAAAAAAGTCCATAAATCTATCCCATAGTTTGTAAATGCTATAACAAACCAATATACGCTTATTGTTATTTTTTTTTTACCAAAAATGATGTAGAAGAATATATATTGGCCTAAATTTATGAAGGCATTTGTTTTTTTGCATTTTTTTTGGATATGTATTATAGCAAAAAGTTAAAAATTGTTTTTTTTATTCAAAATTGTCCCTCTTTTGTTAATAGCACAAAAAATAAAAAAAAATAAAAAATAAAACAGAGGTGATCAAATACCACCAAAAGAAAGCTCTATTCATGAAAAAAAAAAAAAAAAGATGAATTTTGTTTGGGTACAGCGTCGCACGACCGCGCAATTGTCAGTTAAAGCGACGCAGTGCCGCATCGCAAAAAATAGCCTGGTCATTAAGTGGGGCAAATCCTTCCGGGGCTGAAGTGGTTAATAAGAGTTTTTACATTTTTAATAAAGTGCCCACTAGATGGATGCTTTTCTCATTTTATACACACCCTAGCAGTGGGGGGGGAAATCGAATGCGATTCAGACAGGAATCGCACTGCATTCTTGTTCAAATTGCATGCGATTTGTGACGATTTATTTTTGTATTGATACAAATCACACCGCAAAGTATCGGTACTCAGTATCAGCAAGTACTGGACCGAAAGCATTAGTACTCGCCGATAAAAAATAAAAAAATAAAACTAATCGGTGCAACCCTAATTATAAATTACGCATTTGAACAGAACAGAGTGAAGCCACATGGCGCAAAAGTTGTCTTGGCAATAGACTCTTCAGCTGTATCCGTTGTTTTTAGCAATACCTCTCCTGCATTACAAACGTCTAAGCATACAGTAGACCTGTGCAATTTGTTTCGTTTTTTTTCGTTCGTTTGTTATCGTACGAATGAACGAACGATTCGCTAAAAATGTTAACGAATAACGAATCGTTCGAATCGAACAAATCTGAAAATAAAGAAAATCCGAAAAAATCGAATTAGAAACAACGAATGTACGAAAGAAGAAAATCCGAAAAACGAAAACAGGAACAACGAAAATGAAAATGAACGAAAAAATTCGTACATTCGTAACTTTTTTTTTCGATTCGTAATTTTCCGTGTCTCTTAAAATGTAATAATAGCATACACATTACATAAAATTATGAATTATGCTCCGATTACGAATCTACGAAAACAATCTTCTGAAAGTACGAATAAATACGAATGCGTCCGAATTTCGAATAAACAAATAAGCGAAAATTAAACTAACGTAAAAACGAATCAACGAAAAAATAACTCTTACGAATTGTTACGAATACGAACACCGACGACTTACGAATGTACGAATCGTTACGAATCAACAGAAACGAAAAAAACAAAACGAAAATAAAATTTTTTTTTGTTGAGCACATGTCTAGCATACAGGTTCCCAGACCATCAAAATTGGCAACACCCTCTTACGCCCGTATATCTTAAAAAAAAAGAAAAACAAAAAAATAAATATGAAAAAAATAAATAAATTAAAAAAAATAAAATAAAAAGCACATAAAGATAAGCGTTCCCTTTAAATAGTACCGAGTTATAAGAAAACACTGCCCTTCGATTTATAGCACGGCTGCCGCGCTCATCTCCGCTCTTCTCCCAAGAGCCTCTACAGCAAACAGACTCTTGCTCAGTCTGCCAGAGCGGTTATTTTTATTTCTGCCAGGGTATATTTAAAAAGACGATAATGACTATATGCTTTGCCAACGTAAAAAAAAAAACGTACAAAACACAGGGAGAGCGTGCGCTACACGAGGGTTACTGGGCCAGGAACCGCGGTCAGCACAAAATAAAACTGCAGTTGTGTAGTAAGCAGGATGGGCTCTGTTTTAATAACAGCTGCGACCTGGACAAAGACCCCCACCTCGGGGGGATCCAGAGGCTGCAGCTCCATCTACACGGCCAATATATGCCAATGCTAAAAGGCAAACTCCATGTTTCCAGCGACACTTCATGTTCTGTCCATATTCAGGGTGTAACATGAAACATGGGTCACATTCCCCAAACTCCTAGCCTCAACCCCCCCACCTTTTACCTGAGTCACGGGGTGTCATTTTGTTGGGAAGACTACAAGTCTTTGGTACAACCAGTCTGTTGGATTTTACAGGCGATTATCGCTAGCTGCTATTAGAGCCGCGTAATCAATGGCACGGCTGGGCAAATGGGCGTACAGGTACGTCCCCTTTAAGATGCAGCATTGTGGGCGCGCATGCCCGCCGCGCGCTCCGTGACCGCGGGTCCTGCGGACTCGATGTCTGCGATCATGTCACGGAGAGGAAGAATGGGGAGATGCGCGCCCGCCATGGGTCCCGCGATCGTGTCACGGAGCGGAAGAACGGGGAGATGCCTATGTATACAAGGCATTTCCCTGTTCTGCCTAGTGACATGACAGAGATCACTGCTCCCTGTCATCAGGAGTCATGTCAGTGGTAGCCCATTCCCCCCCCCCCCCCACAGTTAGAATCACTCCCTAGGACACACTTAACCCCTTGATCGCCCACTAGTGTTTAACCCCTTCCCTGCCAATGTCATTGACACAGTAATCAGTGCATTTTTATAGCACTGATCACTGTATAAATGACAATGGTCCCAAAATAGTGTCAAAAGTGTCCGATGCGTCCGACATAATGTCGCAGTCACAAAAATATAGGGATGGAGTCGCATGGGTGCAGGAGTCTCATATAAAGTTCCAAACTGTTCTTAGTACCGGTGAAGATTCTTATTTGTCAGGGCTGGGCTTAACCCTTCCTTCTCTGAGCTGGCCGCTCAGCTGTCCATCGCTCCACAATTACTCAGCTGTTGATGATATCCTGCTCGTCAGTCATGCCTACTTAAGCCGTCCAGTCCAGAGGATCTCTGCCTTTGCCTTGGTCAATGTCACAGAAACCGAGACGCTCTCCTGCGATCCTGCTCAAGACTTGCTTTGCTGACATCCCTTCTGGCTCCAGATCCTGCTTGCTGTTCCACTACATTGATCCCTGACTTCTGGCTCGGCTGACTATCCGTTCCGGTTACTGAACTGTGGCTATGCTTTGACTACGTTTGTTGTTTTTCCTTTTATTATTAAAACAAGTGTGATTTAACTGTACTTCTGTCTCGGCCTGATTTTGTGGTTTCTGACATTATTGCGTTGTCACCCAGTCCAACGCTCTCCCAAAGCAATCTTACAAGTTGCCTTGCCCGTTGCAAACAGCCATGTCCTATGGCAGTGATGGCGAACCTTGGCACCACAGATGTTTTGGAGCTACATTTCCCATGATGCTCAACTACACTGCAGAGTGCATGAGCATCATGGGAAATGGAGTTCCAAAACATCTGGGTTGCCAAGGTTGGCCATCATCACTGTCCTATGGTTACCACCATCAGGAAACCCCGGCCTAAGAAATAATATACATTATACAGCATCTGCTGGAGGCAGGAATTGGCTGCAAAGAGGAGGCAGAAGATAAGCAGCATTGAAATATAGTAAGAAAAAAAAACAAAAAAAAACCACCATGACAATTGTTTCTGATACACGGTGCTCTAGCAAACAAATGTCATTCAGTTACGGTTTCCATCCACTACACTATTTTCTGCAATTCTGCCCCTTGGGGCCCCTCCAGTTGTCTGCGAGTCTGCCGGGGCACGTGGTGATCCTCCGATGTCAATAACATTGCTGCTTCATTACACAGACTGTAACAGCTGCTTCACCTCAGCGCTGGCTGGAAGGAATTAGGCCCAACTTTCTACAGTGAATGAGTCAGCTCACAAATATTCATGAAGGAGGAAAACAAGAGGCTAATTGGTACGGGATCCTGCCGAGAGGCAACCTTGCCGGCCACGCTTGGCGGTGCCAACAGAAGGCGTAAACACGGGGGGGGGGGGCTCCCCTTCTTTACTACCCCAGCACAAAAAACGCACCCGCTCGGGCGCCGCACTCCTCCTGCATGTCAATGTCAGCGGGATTCCGAGCCGCACTTGTAATCCAGCAATATTGTGCAATTTCTCCAGAGATCCTCGGTGATGGAGGAATTTAATCAGAGTGGTTACAGGGCTCCTCTGTCCTGCCGTAGTGAGGAATGGGACCCGTGGAGCCACAGAGCATTATAGATTGCCCAATAACACAACCTTTCCATTATGCAGACTAAAGCAGAAAAATTCACGTGTTTTAAGTGACCCCCCTGGCACCATTTTAAGAAATTAAAAAAAAAGGACAAAAAAAAAAGGGGGAAGCATTAACCCTTTCGCTGCCGTTTTTGCACGTTTAACTTCTTCCCTACCAGGCCAGTTCCAATTCTGGCATTTCTCTCCGTGTAAAAAAAAATAAAAAATTAGGGATGCATCGAAATTTCGCCGGCCGAAAATAAACTGCCGAAAATTGTGTTTTCGGCACATTGCTGAAAGGAAAATTTTGCCGAAAATGGGACGGGGCGCCCCCCTGGTGCCGCCCATTGCGGGGGTGTAATCCTGGCTCGCCCCAGTCCTCCCTCCCACAGATCGCCGATCTCTGTGTGTCACCAGGGTCTCAGTGAATTGCATGGGCCGCAGTGTCCCGCCTCCTGTGACAGACGGCACACTGATCCAATGGTGGGACATCGAATCAGCGTGACGTGATCACAGGAGGCGGGACATTGTTACTGCGCCCCGGGCAATTCAATTCACAGCTCCGTTACACACGGAGATCGCCGCTCTGATCTGGGTATGGGTGAGGCTGCATTGAATATAATTATTTTTTAAAAACTGTAATTTTTCGGTATCGGATTTGCTTTTTGGCCTAGTGCATCCTTTTTCGGTACGAAAATTTCAATTCGGTGCACCCCTACTAAAAATCATAATTCTTTGCTAGAAAATTACTCAGAAACCCCAAATTATGTATATTTGAGTAATTTTCTAGCAAAAAAGATTATATATCATTTATTTATTTTTATTTTTTAAAGCAGAGGCCCTTCTAGAGAATAAAATGGTGGGTATTGCCATTGTTTTATGTCAAACGGTATTTGCACAGCAATTTTTTGAGGGAAAAAAAATACACTTTAAAAAGAGAAGTATGGCTTTTTTTTTTTTATTACAGACTCCTACTTACCTAGGTGGGTTCCATGCTGCATCTATCCCCCGCCAGCTCTGAGAACCGAGCGATAAAACACTGCTGAACGATTGATTCTCAGGGTTCATTTTTGTATGTGAGCGCTGCAATCTTTTGTTCTGTTTGTATGGTCTTATAGCAGCACCATCTTTAATGTAAATGCATTTTTGATGGTGTGCCCCATCTCCTCACCCCCCCCCCCCCCCCCCCCCCCCCCCCCCCCCCCCCCCCCCCCCCCCCCCCCAAGTCTTGTGTATGCACTTTTTGTCATTGAGTATTCTGTATATGACCTCATATGGTACAGTAAACAAATGTTCTTTGCAATGACTTTTTGGTATACATCTCATTTAAAGTCCGAAAACCCCCTTTTTGTGTTCATATATTAGGGATGGAGTCGCATGGGTGCATGGGTCTCATATAAAGTCCCAAACTTTTAGTAGTATAGATCATCATATACAGGATGTGCGGTTTGCAATTTTTTTTTATGTCACATGGTATTTGCACAGCAATTTTTCAAATGCAATTTCTTGGGGAAAAAATGCACTCTAAAAAAGGAGAAGTATGGCATTTTTTTTTATTGCAGAATCATAAATTACCTAGGTGGATGCAGCATCGGTGCCATGCTGCATCTATCCCCCCCCCCCAGCTCTGAGAGCTGGTGACTGCCATTGTGCTCTAAAAATCAGTAGCGCCTTATTTGTATTCTACTGGTCATGTGCTTTCAGAAAATATATGGTTTGGGGGGGGGGGGGTCTTTTACAAACTCTGAAAGCTGTAAGGAAAAATAAAAAAGCAATGGAGAAATTGCATAAATGGCCAGGCCTGGGACACAGGGCCTGGCAGCGAAAGGGTTAAAGGCCAAGTTCACCTTTAGTAACATGTAAAAGCTGTATTCAGGGTGCAACGTGTTACTAAAGCATTAGTCTGCATTTGGATGCAGGCACCTGCTGCTGTAGGCATGTCAAATTTTACCATGTGGCTGCGTCTGTGCAGCTGCTGCATCCATCTCTATAGCAAAGCTCCGGGTGGATGCAGATGCAATAACAATTGTGAATTGCACGTAAGCCGGTGTCGACACTTGCCTGAACAAATCACAAGAGGAGAGGTCGGCACTCGGATTGGCACTCAACAATGGTTATCCCTTATTGCAAAAACATGAATATAACAGCTGTAAAACAGCCAATGCGTTTTGGCCGTCAAGCCTTAGTTATAACCGAGTCCCGACTGCCGAAACACGTCGGAGCTCCAGGGTTGTGGCTCAGGGCGGGTCTGTGACTCACTAGCAGGGCAAGGATAAAGATGACAGCCCTGGAGGTTACACCTACAGACAAGTCAGCAACAGCAGCGGCCACAATTCCTTCCGTACATGAAGAAGGAACTTTCATGTGGATGGGGTGATTCCCAGCAAGCACAATACAATAATCCCCTCCATTTAGCCCCTCGCTGGCCAGCAAAAAAAAAGCTGAATTAAAAACAGCCAATATTGTTTTGGAAAACAGAAACCTAATATGTTTGCAAATATAAGTGGAGGCCACCCATAATACGCAGAGTTCTCCTGGACATCTATGAAATAATGACATGTGTCGCAGGCTAACACAGAGATGAGAGATGAGAATTGCTCACCGTTGCCTTCCCTCGGGGCCTCAGCGTCTGTAAATAAAGTGCTCATGATTTTATCAAAATTACAGGTGGGCTCGGCGTTCTCCGGGTCTTCCACAAAGTGCTTGAGCATCTCCCGCAGGACGTCATCCAGAGAGGTCGCCGTCTCATCCAAGATAATGCTGGCTTTGGCAAGGAAACCATCCAGGTCCCGGTGGGCTCTCACCTCCTCCTCAAAGTTCTTTAATTTTAGATACTGAAGAGAGAGAGAGAGAGAAACAAGATCAGTGATTCTGGAATGGTAGCATGCTATTACCCATATCCAGACTATGGAGTGCATGTATATATATTTATTATACATAAATAAAGTATATATATATATATATATACATATACACACACACATACATATACACACACACACATTTATATTATATATATATATACATACATATACACATATACATACATACATACATACATACATACACACACACACACACACACACCATAAATATTATACCGATGTAAAAAATTATATATATATTATATTTAATATTTTAAAATGAGAACAAATATTTTAAAATGGTATAAATAACACACACACAAAATCTATTATACATAAGTATAAATATATTATTTACACACACATTTAATAGATATTAAAATAGTATAAATAACTTGTACATAAATATATTATAAATCATAAATATTATAAGTATAGATATATAATATTTACACACACATTAAATGTGTGTGTAAATAATATATATTTATACTTATGTATAATATTTATGATTTATAATATACACACACACGTGTGTATGTGTTATATATATATATTACACATACACACACACACACACACGTGTGTGTGTGTGTGTGTGTGTGTGTGTGTGTGTGTGTGTGTGTGTGTGTGTGTGTGTGTGTGTGTGTGTGTGTGTGTGTGTGTGTGTGTGTGTGTGTGTGTGTGTATATATATATATATTATAAATCATAAATATTATACATAAGTATAAATATATATTATTTACACACACATTTAATGTGTGTGTAAATATTATATATCTATACTTATATTTATGATTTATAATATATTTATGTACAAGTTATTTATACTATTTTAATATTTATTAAATATGTGTGTGTAAATAATATATTTATACTTATGTATAATAGATTTTGTGTGTGTGTTATTTATACAATTTTAAAATATTAAATGTGTGTAAATTATATTTACGGTATATTTTTACTTCGGTATAATATTTATGATGACATATACATATATATATATATATATATATATATATATATATATATATATATATATATATATACATATATACACACACACACACACACACACACACACACACACACACACACACACACACATAGTGAAGAGCTAGGTCACATTGGTGATTCATTGAGAAAGGCCCCCCTTAGATTGGTCAGTAGAAAGGTCACCATCACAATGGTGGTCAGTAGAGAAGGTCCTCATTACACTGGTGGTCAGTATGGAAAAAATGTCCCTTACATTGGCGATTAATGGGAAGAATGGTGCTTACATTGAAGATCAGTGGGAAGAATGCCTTTTACCCTGGTGGTTAGTGTAGAGCTAGGTTACATTGGTGACCTGGGGAGAAGGGTCCTCTTAGGTTGGTGGTCAGTAGAAAGAGCCCCAATTACACCAGTAGTCAGCGAGAATTCCCCTTAGATTGGTGATCAGTGGGAAGAATGCTCCTAACATTGGTGCCCAGTAAGAAGAATGCCCCTTACAGTGGTGGTTAGTGTAGTGCTCCTTACCAGTCCTTGATTAGTTAAGAGCTAGGATACATTTGTGAGCTGTGGAGAAAACCCCCCTTAGATCGGTGGCGAGTTTCCTATTACACTAGTGGTTAGTGGAAAAGGACCTCCCTTACATTGGTGATCAGTGTTGGGAATGTCTGTTACATTGGTGATCAGTGTTGGGAATGTCTGTTACATTGGTGGAATGTGGGAAGAAAAACTACCTCCCTTACAGAAAGGTGAAAAGATCATTGTCACTAAAAAGTGGAAATTGCTCAATACTCAAAGTACCCCTAGAAACACCCGGAGGACGAGGTTTAAGGTGATCTCTTTGACATGTTTGTATAAAGGGTTCAATCACACCTCCATGTAGTATGGTGTATTCAAAATCTACACCTACCACTGGCATGAATGGTAAATTCCCTCACACTTTGAAGCGATACGTAAACTGTTGGCGCTATATAAATTCTGTATTATAATAATAATACCCAAAAATAAGTGCGACTGTGTCCTTAAAAACCATATAGGAAAAAAATACTACACGACCTGATAAAAAGGAGGATGACGAAGGATTCAACCTACTGGGATCCAATCAATTTGAACTGGTCTGCCCCTTTAAAAATGCATTGCTCTTAGGTTTTCTTGCTTTATGGATAAAGCCAATGACAACTGTTTTTACTCACCGTGGACGACTTATACTTTAGACAGAAAAAAAAGACCCTCAGTCAACATGAAAGTAAGGGCAGTGCTCACCTTTCGTGATGTGTGCAGTAATACGCAGCCGGCGTTCTCATTTTCTGCTGAAAGAAAATTAAAATTCATTAGAAGATGTGGAGTTCCATCAACATGACTTATTGGAGAAGATTATACAATATCTGCCCCCTTGTAAAGTATCCAGAAGGGAAAGATTAGATTTCTATTAAAAAATATATCATTTTTTTACCTAAATCTACAGTTTTGGGAAGATTCTACCGAAAAGCCCTCATCAATCACTATTAGACATCGAAAAGACAATATGAACAAGATTGAGAACTTTTTTTTTTATTGAAACAGGATGAAAGGTTCTACCCAGTGCTAGAACAATGTACAAATGTTCAGTACTCCTCCAATCAACGTAAAAAGCACAGTATTGATTTAAAACACACCTATCATTAACATTAAGACCTGGCTTCTTTCACTTACTTTTCACTCCCTTAAATGGTGGCAGAAAGCACAAAATTATTTCTCTTTTTCCTTGATTTGCATTTTATAACCCGGTAATAAAATGTACTTGGCCGGCCTGGCTAATGGAAATTGAGAGCACAAAAAACAGCAGCATTTAAAGTGATCCTGAACTGGTCTACATGGTAGCAATATATATTGCTTTGTATGCTCTAATATGGAGACTCTCAAATATAAAAGAGTCGGAACTACAGGCTACAGAGGGGCCTTGCCCTTCCATGTGCACCTTACTCCAAAAAGCTAGTTATAAAAATTGGGGGCAGTTGCCATTGTTGTATAGCTTGATGGCTGGATTCAGCATGGGGACACATTCAGCTGCCATTATGCTCTTGCTGGGCTTCTAATGTGTCCCTGGACGTCAGATGTTGCTGGCGAAATGCGTTGGGCGAGACTTCTGGGACACATCCTTTCCGGTTTTTAAAGCGCAGGTGAAGCACAAACAAGCGATTTCAGTTTCGGTTTCCATGCTCATACATGCCCGAGTATATTGACATTGATGTGTATTTTATATATTTTTTTAATAAAAAACTTGATATTACTACACTATCGGAGGTTTTGTGTACAATTGTGAACGCTCTAAAATACTCCAAAAAATGATCTAAAAAATAAATACTCAAAGAATGAAATGCCCATTAATGCAATTATTATTGGTGTATTATTTGGCCATTTATTTAAGATAAAAAAAATGTATCTTAAATAAATGGCCAAATAATACACCAATAATCATTGCATTAATGGGCATTTAATTCTTTGAGTATTATTTTTTAGATAACTTTTTGGAGTATTTTAGAGCGTTCACAATTGTACACAAAACCTCCGATAGTGTAGTAATATCAAGTTTTATTAAAAAATATATATATAAAAAATACACATCAATGTCAATATACTAACGCATTCATGAGCATGGAAATCAAAACTGAAAGTGCTCATTTGTGCTCCACCTGCGCTTTAATGACCGGAAATGATGTGTCCCAGAAGTCTTGCCCAACACGTTTCGTCAGCAACGTCTGACGTCGTCAAGGGTATCAGGCCCATTCCTTATTAAAAGGCACAGGGACACATTAGAAGCCCAGCAAGAGCATAGTGGCAGCTGAATGTGTTTACAATTGTATACAAGACCCTATGGAGAAATAGCGCTGTATCATTATAGTGATTGGTATTGGTACACATGAATGGGAGTGTGTTAGGGTGCTGGTGGCTGTTTACTAAAGCAAAAAAAAAAAACATAGCAGCTCACAAGATACACATACATATACCCTATGAGAGGCTCCTTTACCCTTTCCCTTTACGAGTGAGGTGCAGAGACTCTTAAAGGCGCCAGAGCACTATTA
>CM053026.1:746017751-746022751 GCA_028564925.1 Lithobates sylvaticus | reverse complement strand
TTGGTGACATCAAACAGCTATTGCTGGTGTGACCATCTCCTAAACGGTGCCTATTTAGATATTCGTTGTACCTACAGGTGTGCTTTATTGTAAGCTTACCTGTAGGTACAAGTTTAAAGTTTTCTACCACTTTAAAAAGAAAACAGTTTCAGATTGTCCAAAGGGTGTGCAGAATAGAAATCTGAATTGTCTTTGGTTTCAATGGATGTTGATGGGGAACATCTGAACGTACGCATGACAAACTGTTGAAGGCCAGTGAGGAGCTTGGGCATGTTCACACTAGGGTCTGAACCTCCCCCTGTGAGAGCCAATCAGCAGGAACTGGCCGAGACTCGAACCGTCTATGGCCGGTGTTCTGATGAAAACTCAGATTCGCCAAAATCTCCAACCAGGTCACTTCCGGTGACTCTGCCGCAGCAATAATTGGATATTTGGACGACTTGCCCGTTTTCACAGAACACCAGCAGCATGGACACTACGGGACACGATATAGTGAGTGGACATGGTTTATTCCGCCTGCTAGTAACCAACATGGCCACCTCCAAGGCGGCAACAACTTTTTTCCTTCTTACTCCGTGCTGTGTCAAAACAGCCAGCTCATCGTGTACCGCAGTGTATACGCTGCCGGTGTTCTGTGAAAACAGCCAACGCGTCCGAATCTTCAATTATTGCTGCTGGAGAGTAACCGGAAGTGACGTGGTTGGAGATTTTGGCGAGTTAGAGTATTTCGGCAGAACACCGGCCTTAGACGTTTCGAGTCTCGGGCCAGTTCCTGCTGAACCAGCCGAGATTGGAGCCGTGTGTGGGCAGGCTGAAAGTTGATTGATCAGCTTGGGAACAACCAGCCTGCCGGATTCACTTGCGATTGGCCACCAGCGTTAATCACGGTCTTCTGTCGGTGGGGATGGCTTTGCCCACCCCCGCCGGGAGCAGGCAATTGCTCAGCAGGAGGGATACCCCTGTCAGCACTGTCTGTATTGATGGGGGAATCATGCAAATTTCTTTCCTGCACCCCGTGGTCCCGGGAGAGAAAGTTTCACCATTTTTGGCCTGCCTTAGAAAGCGGTCACCCGTACCGGCCAATCACCTGCAGCTGGAGTGTTCCCCACCCCAAAGTCACACGTAGACACGCCTCATGTATGCGTGCCAGCTGTGGGGTAGGAAGTGTCCTGGCGGCAGTTGATTGGCCTTTACAGGTGATGGCTTCCAGTCGGGCTCCCTCAAGTGGACTTGGATCCCAATCCAAACACACCCGAGCTCATCATGATTGAAGACCAGTAATTCTACTCATTTTATGCTCAAAATCTAATAGAAACTTCCAAAATGTGCATCGTATATGGCCAGTGTAATAGTTAAAGTGATTGTAAAGGCTCTTTTTGTTTTTGTTTTTTTAAACATGTTATACTTACTTCCTCTGTGCAGTTGATTTTGCACAGAGCAGCCCCTATCCTCCTCTTCTCGGGTCCCTCTTTGCTGCTCCTGGCCCCTCCTTCCTTTTTAGTGCCCCTCAGCCAGCAGCTTGCTACAGGGGGCACCCAAGTTGAGTCAGAGCTCCGTGTATCCCTTCAGACACGGAGCCCCGACCTGGCCCCCGCCCCCTCTCTCCCCTGATTGACAGACTTTGATTGACAGCCACGGGAGCCAAATGGCACCGCTGCTCTGTCTCAGCCAATCAGGAGGAGGAGTGTCCTGGATGGCTGAGGGGATGGTGGACATCGCTGGAGAGAGATGGGGCTCAGGTAGGTAATTAAGGTGGTGCTGGGGAGGCTGCTACACACAGAAGGTTTTATATCTTAATCACTTCCGGATGGCCACACGCCGATATACGTCCTAAGTTTGAAGAGGAATAATCGTTGTTATTGTAGCTACCTGCTGCCATAACCCCGCTAGCCTCTTTTTCGTCCGGTTTCTGATAATGGTGGTCTCTGTGGCGGATTCGCCGCGAGATCACTTTTATCGGTGGCGGGAGTGGGCCCTCCCACTGCGCTCCGATGCCCTCCGCCGCTTACCGGATCCATCGGTAGCTGCGGAGGCGATCGGATGTTGATCCATGCTGTGTATGGAGACGAGGTGAGGGGAAGATGGCCCCCCACCCGTCTCCATACCATTGCAGGGTCGGAAGCGACGTCAAAACTTCACTTCCCCCCCCCCATGGCTCTTAGAGGGCCATTTTTTTATTTTTATTTTTTTAAATTACATTTTATTTTTTTTTATTGCATGTTAGTGTAAATATGAGATCTGAGGTCTTTTTGACCCCCAGATCTCATATTTAAGGAGGTCCTGTCATACTTTTTTTCTATTACAAGGAATGTTTACATTCCTTGTAATAGGAATAAAAGTGACACAATTTTTTTTTTTTTTTTTTTTTTAAAAGAACGGTGTAAAAATAAAAAAGGTAAAATAAATAATATTATTTTTTTTTTAAATGCACCCTGTCTCTTCGAGCACGCGTGCAGAAGCGAACGCACGCGTGAGTAGCGCCCGCATATGAAACAAGTGTTCAAATCTCACATGTGAGGTATCGCTGCGATCGGTAGAGCGAGAGCAATAATTCTATCCCTAGACTTCCTCTGTAACTCAAAGCAACCTGTAGAATTTTTTTTAAACGTCACCTATGGAGATTATTAAGGGTAAATGTTTGTGGCCATTCCACGAGCGGGTGCAATTTTGAAACGTGACATGTTGGGTATCAATTTACTCGGTGTAACATTATCTTTCACAATATAAAAAAAAAAATTGGGCTAACTTGACTATTGTTTTATTTTTTTAATTAAAAAAAGTGTATTTTTTTTTCCACAAAAAAGTGTGCTTGTAAGACCGCTGTGCAAATAGGGTGTGACAAAGTATTGCAACGACCGCCATTTTATTCTCTAGGGTGTTAGAGAAAAAAGAAGTATAATGTTTGGGGGTTCCAATTAATTTTCTTGCAAAAAAAAAAAAAATCTGTTTTTAACCGGTAAACAACAAATTTCAAAAAGAGGCTCGGTCCTTAAAGAGGTGGTCCACCCGCACCAAAAATATTAAAAGTCAGCAGCTACAAATACTGCAGCTGCTGACTTTTAATAAATGGACACTTACCTGTTCCTGGTTCCAGCGATGTCGGCAGAATATGAAGAGTGAGCGCTTGTCTCTCGGCTGCCCCACCGCCATCCTCTGTCAGGGAATCAGGAAGTGAAGACGCAACGGCTTCACTGCCCGGTTCCCTACTGCGCATGTGCCAGTCGCGCTGCGCGTCTTCATTGGTCCCCGTTGTGTCCCGGGAACTGTGCGTTTCCCAAGACACAAGGGGAACCCTCGGATATGGGCGGGGCAGCTAGTCCCAGAAGTGGGTGCAGATACCTGTATTATACAGGTATCTGCACCCCCTGAAAGGTGCCAATTGTGGCACCGGAGGGGGGGAAGGAATCCGATAAGCGGAAGTTCCACTTTAGGGTGGAACTCCGCTTTAAGTGCATTAAGAATGCATTAGGATAAAAAAAAAATTAAAAAAATAAATTTAAAAAAACTCCTTTAACCACTTGCCTACCAGGCACCAACAACACCCCCCTCCCATCCAGACCAATTTTCAGCTTTCGGTGCTCTCACGCTTTGACTGACAATTACTCAGTCATGCAACACTGTACCCAAATGAATTTTATGTCCTTTTTTTCCCACAAATAGAGCTTTCTTTTGGTGGTATTTGATCACCTCTGGGTTTTTTTTATTTTTTGCGCTATAATTGAAAAAAGACCGAAAATTTTGAAAAAAAACGCATTTTTCTTTGTTTCTGTGATACAATTTAGGAAATTATTAATTTTTCTTCATAAATTTTGGCCACAATTTATACTGCCACATATCTTTGGTAAAAATAACCCAAATTAGTGGAAATTATTTGGCCTTTGTGAAAGTTACAGACTCTACAAACTGTGGTGCGAATTATACAAAATTGATCACATCTGATGTACTGGTGGCCAATCTCATTTCTTGTGACCCGAACAAGCCAGGAAAGTACAAATACCCCCCAAATTACCCCTTTTTTTGAAAGTAGACATCCCAAGGTATTTAGTTAGAGGCATGGTGAGCTTTTTGATGTTGTCATTTTTTCCCACAATTCTTTGCAAAATGAATTAGTTTTTTATTTTTTATTTTTTATTCTACAAAATTGTCATTGTAATAGGTTATTTCTCTCACGTGGCATGTGTATACCACAAATGACACCCCAAAATAAATTCTGCTACTCCTGAGTATTACGATACCACATATGTGGGACTTTTCCACAGCCTGGCCACATAGAGAGGCCCAACATGCAGGGAGCGCCATCACGTGTTCTGGGAGCATAAATTACACATCTAAATTGTTGATTACCTATTACACTTTTGAAGGCCCTGGAGCACCAGGACAATGACACGTGACACTGACGTGGCACTGATGACACGTGACACTGACGTGGCACTGATGACACGTGACACTGACGTGGCACTGATGACAGATGGTACTAATACGGGGCACTGATGACACGTGACACTGATGACAGATGGCACTAATATGTGGCACTGATGAGAGATGGCACTCATATCACGTGGCACTAATGAGAGATGGCACTAATACGTGGCACTGATGACAGACGGCACTAATACGTGGCACTGATGACACATGACACTGATGACAGATGGCACTGATACGTGGCATTGATGACAGGTGACACTGATAACAGATGGCACGTGACACTGACAGGTGGCACTGATGACAGATGGCACTAATATGTGGCACTGATGACAGATGGCACTATGTGGCACTGATGACAGGTGGCACTAATGACAGGTGGCACTAATGACAGGTGGCACTGACTACAGGTGGCACTGACTACAGATGGCACTGACTACAGATGGCACTGACTACAGATGGCACTGACAGATGGCACTGACAGATGGCACTGGGGATGGCACTGACTACAGATGGCACTGGGGATGGCACTGGCAGATGGCAATGGCGATGGCGATGTCACTGGGCACAGATGGCAT
>CM053026.1:745915251-746012751 GCA_028564925.1 Lithobates sylvaticus | reverse complement strand
ATTAGATTGAAAACACGTTAACATTTTCCAGTGCTAAAAAGAATAATGCAACAAAAAAAGAAAAAAAAAAAAAAAAAAAAGCTAGGAAGTGATAAGTTAGTGCACACATATCTGACCACCATTGGAGCCTATGGACTCCTTCACTGAGGAGGAAACATGAATCAGAACATGTCCACCTGCTGGAAGGGTGAGGAACAACAAATAATCCTGACCCACCTATGGTACACTGTGGTCCTTCTAGGTTGACGGTGACAAAGAATCGAATGCTCTCTCCAGACACTATGGAGGAATGTACGGTATCAAACAGCTCTTCTCCTCCACCCTCCTCCTGTTCTTTGGGGTCACAGCCATCATCGGTGTCACATTTAAGGTAACCTGGAAATCAAGCACAAATGTTAGACGGAAGAAGATCATCCAGTATTAGTGTTGACATGATCATGAATGAAAAAGGATTCAAACGCAAGTAAAACCATAATAGAATGCGTGAAGCAGTACTCTATCTCTGGTTGTCGGTAGTGGCAGCCATACAAGAAGTATGACGCAGGTCTAAAGGAGCCTTAGTAAAAGTTTGTTAATACCCTGTTTCCCCGAAAATAAGACCTAGCGTGATTGTCGGTGATGGCTGCAATATAAGCCCTACCCCCCAAATAAGCCCTACCTTGTTTCCCCGAAAATAAGCCCTACCTTGAAAATAAGACCTACAAGGACTTTAACTAGGGCTTATTTGGGGGGGGTAAGGCTTATATTGCAGCCGTCACCGAAAATCCCACTAGGTCTTATTTTCGGGGGAAACAGGGTATATGTGCCAATATTGGTTTCTACAAGCTTTCAAGGTCTAAGAAAGATGGACCAAGTCCTCAAGAATTTTAGAAATATTTTTGAAAAAGCTAAAGTTGAAGCAAACCTAAAATCCTTAAACTTTCCCCCCCCCCAAAGTATCATAGGTACCAGCGGCCCGTTAATTCAGGTTTCTTTATGAGCACCCTGGTAACTCAAGTCCCCGGGCATCATGGTATGCAAATATTTGCCAGCTCAGTGGTTTAGAGCTTACTCTGCACCCTCCCTGCCCCCATCGGCCCTTCATTAGATGTGGGGTCTCACTGGCCAATAGTGAGGAGAGGGGGCAAGAAGGGAGGACCAGAGTAACGTGATAAAATTTGGCCACCAGACAATTCGAGACATGGGGGTTTCCCCAGAACATCATGAACTCACTGGCCCAGGAGGTAGCTGCCAAACTAGTGGCCCTCAAGAAACTGGACCTCAAGAACATTCAAAGCCAGGGTTTCTCAGTCATGGGTCCATGGAACCCTAGGGTTCCTCCAAGGAGGTTGCTATGGGTTCCTTATGCAATGAGCAATTACTGTCTCTCAGATAAGTTCCCACTGACACCACTGATGTTTTTAGCGATCTGATCACAAGTGTGAAGAGCATTCTTCCCACCGACCATCCCATCGCACTAATACAAGAGTTGCACTTTTGGCAGGGGCTCCCTGAGACTGAAAAGTTATTTCTAATGGTTCCTTTGTTGCCAAGGTTGAGACAGGTTGCGTCAGCACCAGGGCTACTGATAAGGCAGTACAGCCAGTCCTCCTGTACTGGATCCCGCCCCAGCAGTTCAAAAGGGGGGCCCAGGCACCTGTTGAGCAGGAGGGCCAGTGAGTCTGTAAGTATGGGTCCCATGTAGGGCTGAAACAACTAAATCGATTAATCGACAACTAATCGATTATGAAATTAATCGATTACCATTTTCATAATCGTTTAAAGCGCCAGTAACATAATGGGGTTAAAAAAGAAACTAAAATGAGCCCTTTATAGTACAAAAAGAGAAAATTGCTACTGTAAATATTACTTTCACAGTTCTACAGTAAAAAAAAAATTAACCCCTACAGTAGTGATTATCTGCTTTTTTGTAATATAAAGGTCTTTTTTTTTTTTATTTTTAACCCCATTATGTTACTAAACGTCTTAAACCTGGTTCACATCTATGTGTTTTTGCAGAAACACACTACAGTTCATTTGAAACGCGTCGAGCTACTTGAATGAATCCCCAACTACATCTCTTTATATGAACTATTCCCCTTCGGTGTTTTTTAGGCCATAGATCATGCAGGCATTACCGTGCAATATCTGTTTACCTATTCAGCAATGTGGTGGTTCCCTGGATTTATCCAGCAAATGTTGTTATTACCTTTTTACTTGTCTTGTTACATGACACTAGTAACTAGTATGTTGACTACTGTATTTAGTATCACTACTTAGTCGAAGTGTTCTGTCAAGCGCTACTATGAATATCTTTGTTATCATTGTTATATATGAATTATTAAATGACTTATTAATCCACCTATGACTGTGTTGCAAACCATGAGCTTCATTTAAAGTCCCAAAACCCCCCTTCTTGTTGCCCACTGGCTTCGACCGGCGTGCTCATGCATATATTCCTATGGGACACGTTCATATCGATGCTTTTTCAGCTGCTGTGTATTTGGAAAGGGTCAGGGACTTTTTTTTTTTTTTTTTTAAACGCAAAACTGCTTTTTTGGTTCAATATACTTCAATGGAGAAGATGCAGAAAAGCATGTAATGCGTTTTTGCTGCAATTTGTGTTTTTTAATTTGCCCAACTACAAATTGGCCAAAAAACAGTATGTCTCTTCTAATAGTATGTACAGTATATCTCCTCTAATAGCGTATATACAGTATATCTCTTCTGTCTGTTATTCTCAGAGTGGATTCGATATTTTGCTCCCTAACCATGGTTGGTTGTTTATATTTACCACTGCATAGAGATACAGTATTTAAGAATAGATTGCCTTTTTTTTAAACTTTACATATTAACTAAATTATACACCACACTTTTTTTTTTAAGGTTATTTACAGATTAATCGAAACAATAATCGGCCAACTAATCGATTATGAAAACAATTGTTAGTTGCAGCCCTAGTCCCATGCATTAGGTGGTTGGAGTTACATCATGTGATACATGACTTGTATATCATTGTGCACTTCTAGTAAGCCTTTACCTTGCTTCGAAGGTGGTGGACACTCACTTGGAGTGGACTGTGCTTTGGGATTTATTTGAATTTTGATTATTTTTGCAATACATGTGTCTGAATAGCACAGCGCTTTGGATGAATATACCTTTCTGCACGCAGGTCCTACGCTGTTCAATGTACAGCTCAGGGCTGAAGCCATTAGAAAACCCTGAGCAGTCTTCATGGTGGCATGAGATGGGCGATCTTTACTTTTCAGGAGACCAAGGGGCAGCGAGTGTGTCAAATGGAGGAGTCTTAGTTGGGTTTAGGCCTACTTTAAAGGGCTCAAATTCACACCGCATTTATAGGCGTTTGATTTTATAAATTTTTTTCCTGCCTGTAAAACGCACCTCTACGTTAGCCTATGTGTCTATGCACACATACTGTAGGCCGGGGCTCAGCAACCTGTCGATCGTGGGCAGGTGACGGATAGATCGCATCTCTTGGTTGCTGACCTCTCCCGCTGGCTATTGCTGGGGATGTGTCAGAATGGATATCGGGAGGGGAAGGGGCTGGTAAATGTGTCATTTACTGGCCCCTTCGTTTCCAGAATGAACACAGCGAACGTTCAGTACTGGTGGTAAAAACTGTTTATTATACTTTAGTTTGTGAATGAACAGGAAGTCGCTCAGCACAGAGCACTTTCCATTCATTGACTATCCAGTGCAGCTGAGGATGCAACAAAAAGTGAGTGGGATATCTCTGTCCTCGGCCCCTTCTCCATTTCAAAAACAAGACGAGACACCAGGGGTCTTTTTCAGACCCTTGAAATTTCAAAGCCCACCAACTGGGCTCCAAAAAAAAAAAAAAAAAAAAGCGAAAAAAAAATAAAACAATAAAAAAAATATATTTAAAAAAAATATTTATAAAAAAAAAAAACAACAACTGCTGACACCGTCCACCAGGGGCAGATCCTATATCTGGCCCACCCCCCCCCCCCACACACACACTTTAAAATGTAAAAACACCCACAAAAATAATGTTTTCAGGAATATTGGAGTACTGATGGAAGTACTGATGTGTACACCACTCAGGGGCTGCCTGCACAGTTACCGGCTGTGGAAGCAGCAAGACAGGAACACAGTGCTGCCAGAGAAGGCAGTGTATACTATGGCAGTAATGAGCGCCGTGTTCACACTCACCCACAGTCTTGCTCGCTTCTAGACCCACCCTCCCGCTGTTTGAATCCAGCACCAGCTCCCTCCACACAGTCGCGGCTCACCTACCATTGGCTGTCCTGGCTTCCTAACACTCTCTGGACTGGACAGGTGGAGGGCGGGGCGCTCAGTGATTGGGGAATAGCATAAAGCCGGGGAGCAGGAGGGTTATGAGGAGGGTGGTGGAATAACAGTCTGGGACACATAGGAAGTCCTGTGTTCACAAAGATGGGGTGCTAGCAATATTTTTGGGGCTGCTATAGCACCCACCTGGTGCTGCCGCTGCTTTGGAAGTATGTACAACCGATCCCTCTGTAGAGCAGCCAGAGGGAGAAAGCTGGCAGCGCTGCAGGGGGATCCTCTGCCTTATTTGTCAACCGAGGCAGACCGCCCCTGCCGTCCACTGCCCTGACGGACACCTTCCCCTGAACTGCCCTACCGACTGACACCCTCCACATTTAGATTTATATTTTTGCAGTGACCTTATATATTTTTCCAAATTTTTCTTATTTAGTTAATCTCTTAAATAAAAAAAAAAAATAAAGCTTCACATGCAAAAATGCATCTAAAAATGTGTCTTTAGCGCCTGAGCGTTCATTCATTTCAAAGGCCGAAATAAATGAATATTCTGATCAATGGAATCCATAAACCTTCAACCGCTTGACGCACCCCAAACGCGTGTGCAAAATGCGGCTTTAGGCACTTAACGTCTTTCCTTCCCGCAGAAGAAAAGCTGCTATAAGGGCAGCAGAGCTTACACTCAGTGTGCATGAGCCCCAAGAGTAATTGAGGAAAGCATAACACAAGAGCCTTGGATCCAAACACCAGACATTATGGAGCTGTGTGTTCAAAATTGAACTAGAAGTACGCATAAATAATAGATGACTCAATGGCTATTCAATATTCCTACTAAGAACAATATGGTATCGGGAGCTTTGGCTCAAACGCAGACTTGAGATGTAATCAGCTGGATAATAGGCCAACAGCTTTCATTTTTAAAAGCCAAAACACACATTAAACCTACAACAAAAAGCCATTTTCCAGAAAACAAAACACTCGAGATTGGGAAAAGGTCCCCAGGGGTTGTTGTGAGTGTGTGTGTCGCTATGCGCCCCATGCACGCGGGGGATTGGTTCACCGGCTAGGACTATTGTTTCATAATGCCGGCCTCTAAAAAGCAATGCTTGTTAATCCAACTGTTTGTTTAGCTCATCAAGATATGGCCGTCTGCCCAGCAGTGGAAAATACACACCGAGCAAAGGAACTTAATCCCAGCGAGGGCGCAATTCCAAACAGCCAAGGACGCCAGAAGACCCTAATGGGCCATAGACAATAGGGGGTCGTCTGGCGCACAGGCACGACTCTGCCAAACTTAGGCATTCATGGTGGCCATTTTCTTCTCCAAGGACTAAGATTTTATGCCGGGCCTATGGAGATAGGGGGACCATGGACACCGCCAGTATCGGCTTGGGATAACATACAATCTAGATAATGTTTTTTTTTTTTTCTCATCTGACCAATCAATAAGCAAAGTAGATATTTTTTTTTTATATCTGTCCAATCAATAAGCTTTCAATGGTGTCTGTAGAAAGCTAAAATACTCCCTGAATCATTGCCTGCTCCGATCAGGACATACAGCAGGTCACCATTTTTCTAGGTAAATAATAGACATGTGCACAACAAAAAAATTTGTTTAATTTTCATTTCGTTTTTTTCGTTTCCGTTGATTCGTAAATTCCTAAGTCGTCGGTGTTCGTATTCGTAACGATTCGTACATTCGTAAGAGTTATTTTTTTCGTTGATTCCTTTTTTAGTTAGCTTAATTTTCGGACGCATTCATATTTATTCGTAATCGGAGCATAATTCATAATTTTATGTAATGTGTATGCTATTATTACATTTTAATAATTTACGAATCGAAAAAAAAAAAGTTACAAATTTTTTTGTTCAATCCATTCGAAGCACGTTAAGGAGCACCATTGTAAGAGACACGGAAAATTACCAATTCAACAAAAAAATAAAAAAAAAAGTTACGAATGTACGAATTTTTTCGTTCGTTTTCGTTTTTCGGATTTTCTTCATTAGTACATTCGTTGTTTCAAATTTATTTTTTTCGATTTTCGTTGTTTTTCGGATTCGTTCGATTCGAATGATTCGTTATTCGGATTCGTACGATTCGTTCATCTGTACGAAAACGAAAGAACGAAAATAACGAGAAAAAAAAGAAAAAAACTAAAAAAAAACAAAAACGAATTGCACATGTCTCTACTCTAGTATTGCCAGAGTATTGCACAGTGTTGGCAGAGTGTATTGCACAGTGTTGGCAGAGTGTATTGCACAGTGTTGGCAGAGTGTATTGCACAGTGTTGGCAGAGTGTATTGCACAGTGTATTGCACAGTGTTGGCAGAGTGTATTGCACAGTGTTGGCAGAGTGTATTGCACAGTGTTGGCAGAGTGTATTGCACAGTGTTGGCAGAGTGTATTGCACAGTGTATTGCACAGTGTTGGCAGAGTGTATTGCACAGTGTTGGCAGAGTGTATTGCACAGTGTTGGCAGAGTGTATTGCAGAGTATTGCACAGTGTTGGCAGAGTGTATTGCACAGTGTTGGCAGAGTGTAAGCCGACCGCGCTGTAGCCGTCTTTCGGCTATGGCCCGGTCGGCATGTGGTTAAATACATTTCAGTTGGCGTGTTCAATACTTTTTCCCTGTGTCATTCCATTTTATTACACATAACTTCATTTCTGAACTTCGTTTTGGTTTCTTTGTATGTATGAATTGCATGGGTTGTTACTGACATGTGGTGAACATTTTATGTCAATAGCACCTTTAGAATTAGATTTACCTTGAAAAATTATGGCATGTTCAATACTTATTTTACCCGCTGTATCTAAATGTCATCTTAAAGCAGGGGTTATAGGTCTTTTTTTTTTTTTTTTTTAGTTGCCACAGGAAAAAAAGAGTCACTTACAAAGCCTGACCTGCCCTTTCTCATGGCAGGCCCACTCACCTTCCTGACATCACTGACATATAGGTGCTGGCCCTCCTCCCAGTACCAGGGTAGGCCCGTTGGAAGCTCTAGACAGTGTATGAAGTGTAGTAACCCTACGTGTTCCCTAAACTAAGCCGAAACATTCGCTGTAGCATGTATGCATGTAAAAGCCCTGCATTTCTGCAAGATTTGGGGGCTGACCTGAGGTGTGAAGGTGCAGAGATTGGGGTGATCTGAGGTGTGAAGGTGCAGAGATTGGGGTGATCTGAGGTGTGAAGGTGCAGAGATTGGGGTGATCCGAGGTGTGAAGGTGCAGAGATTGGGGTGATCCGAGGTGTGAAGTTGCAGAGATTGGGGTGATCCGAGGTGTGAAGTTGCAGAGATTGGGGTGATCAGAGGTGTGAAGTTGCAGAGATTGGGGTGATCCGAGGTGTGAAGGTGCAGAGATTGGGGTGATCCGAGGTGTGAAGGTGCAGAGATGGGGGTGATCAGAGGTGTGAAGTTGCAGAGATTGGGGTGATCCGAGGTGTGAAGGTGCAGAGATTGGGGTGATCCGAGGTGTGAAGGTGCAGAGATTGGGGTGATCCGAGGTGTGAAGGTGCAGAGATTGGGGTGATCCGAGGTGTGAAGGTGCAGAGATTGGGGTGATCCGAGGTGTGAAGGTGCAGAGATTGGGGTGATCCGAGGTGTGAAGGTGCAGGAATTGAGGCTGATAAATTCCCTAGAGACCAGTGACATCATAGAGAATGCAGTCTTATGCATTCACTAGAGACCAGTAAAATCAATGAAAATGAAGCATATCCATTCACTAGGGATCAATGAGAATGTGGCTCATCCATTTACTAGAGACTAGTGGCCTTTCTGGGAATAAAGACCTCACTAAGAATGCAGTCTATCCATTTACTAGTGACCAGTGACTGTGCTGGGAAGCAGTCTATTCATTCATCAGAGACCAGTAACATTACTCAGCCTATCCATTCACTGGGGATCAGTGACATCACTCAGATGCAGCCTATCCATTCACTAGGGGGATCAGTGACAGCACTGAGATGCAGCCTATCCATTCACTAGTGATCAGTGACATCACTGAGCTACAGCCTATCCATTCACTAGGGATCAGTGACATCACTGAGATACAGCCTATCCATTCACTAGGGATCAGTGACGTCACTCAGATGCAGCCTATCCATTCACTAGGGATCAGTGACATCACTGAGCTACAGCCTATCCATTCACTAGGGATCAGTGACGTCACTCAGATGCAGCCTATCCATTCACTAGGGATCAGTGACAGCACTGAGATGCAGCCTATCCATTCACTAGTGATCAGTGACATCACTGAGCTACAGCCTATCCATTCACTACGGATCAGTGACGTCACCAAGATGCAGCCTTTCCATTCACTAGGGGATCAGTGACGTCACTCAGATGCAGCCTATCCATTCACTAGGGATCAGTGACATCACTGAGATGCAGCCTATCCATTCACTAGGGGATCAGTGACATCACTGAGATGCAGCCTATCCATTCACTAGGGGATCAGTGACGTCACCAAGATGCAGCCTTTCCATTCACTAGTGATCAGTGACATCACTGAGATACAGCCTATCCATTTGCTAGGGATCAGTGACGTCACCAAAATGCAGCCTATCCATTCGCTAGGGATCACTGAGGATGCAGCCTATCCATTCACTAGGGATCAGTGATGTCACTGAGAATGCAGCATATCCATTCGCTAGGGATCAGTGAGAATGCAGCCTATCCAGTTAAAGATTTTGTGACATCACTAAAAATACAAAAGTTCTAGGACTTCCCTAGAACTGCTTTGTAAATCAAACTAAATCCCATTACTTAAGCAGAACATAACGTGCCCAAAGATGATTAATATCATGTATTCACTAACAGATCCCATTTATGGGGAACACCGCGCCATCGTCTAATTAGACCGGCTGTTTGGCGATCAAAGAAGCCGACATGTAATTAGTACAAACAACACAAGGAAATGCAGAGCAAGCGAGCCAAATACGGGCTGGAAGCGTAGACGGGTTGGATGGGAGAGCTTTGGAGGTGGCGGGGAAGAGGCGAGCGCGGAGTAGCAGCACGGAGTAGGAGGTATTCCCAGCTGTGTCTTCCCAGAATGAGAATGCATGCAGATTACTAGCAAGAGACGCCATCGCCCTATTCTTAATTACATTCTATGTTCTATTACTTCATGGTCCTATGAACTGCACACCAATGATTGGAGTGTAATAACCTGTCCACCAAGGTCCCCCGAGACATCTGAGGAGTGCAGAGACATCCTAAAGAGAACCAGTCCTTTACTGTATTTAAAAGTCTATCAGTCAAAAAAAAATAAAAAAATAAAATGCTCTTTGATTTGGTTTCTTTTCTCAGGGTGTTTAGTTATATTTTGCGGAGGGAATGACAGGGTTTCTTTAACTGTCAAACTTTCTTCAAAACAGTCCAGTGGCAGCACGGTGCAAAGCATTAGAGCCCCATATAGCTCCATGTCCCCGGAGTGCCGCTGTGCAAGTCTTACTACTACAGGCTTAAAGTTAAGCCAACAATTGTCTTGGTGTTGGAAGTAATTTTCAGCCACTTGATCACTTCCACATACACTCACCGGCCACTTTATCAGGTACACCTTGCTAGTACTGGGTTGGACCCCCCTTTTGCCTTCAGAACCGCCTTCATTCTTCATGGCATATATTCAACAAGGTGTTGGAAACATTCCTCAGAGATTTCTCCATAGTGACATGATAGCATCACGCAGTTGCTGCCGATTTGTTGGCTGCACATCCATGATGTGATTTTACCATTCCAACAAATCCCAAAGGTGCTCTATTGGATTGAGATCTGGTGAGTGTGGAGACCATTGGAGTAGTGACCTCATTGTCCAGTGGTGAGATGAATGGAGCTTTGTGACATGGTGCATTATCCTGCTGGAGGGAGCCATCAGAAGATGGGGACACTGTAGTCATAAAGGGATGGAGATGGTCAGCAACAATACTCAGGGAGGCCGTGGTGTTTAAACGATGCTCACTTGGTACTAAGGGGCCCAAAGTGTGCCAAGAAAATATCCCCCACACCATTACACCACCACCAGCCTGAGCCAGTGATACAAGGCAGGATGGATCCATGCGTTCATGTTAGTCACCCCAAATTCTGACCCTACCGTCTTAATGTCGGAGCTGAAATCGAGACTCAGACCGGGCAACGTTTTTCCAATCTTCTATTGTCCAATTTTGGTGATCTGTGCGAGTTGTAGCCTCAGTTTCCTGTTCTTAGCTGACAGGAGTGGCACCCGGTGTGGTCTTCTGCTGCTGTAGCTCATCTGCTTCAAGGTTCGATGTGTTGTGCATTCAGAGATGGTATTCTGCATACCTTGGGTGTAACAAGAGGTTATTTCAGTCACTGTTGCCTTTCTATCATCTGGAACCAGTCTGCCCATTCTCCTCTGACCTCAACAAGGCATTTCTTCCACACAGCTGCCACTCACTGGATATTTTCTCTTTTTCGGACCCTTCTCTGTGAACCGAAGATATGGTTGTGCGAAAATCCCAGTAGATCAGCAGTTTTTGAAATACTCAGACCAGCCCGTCTGGCACCAACAACCATGCCATGTTCAAAGTCACTTAAATCCCCTTTTTTCCCCCCATTCTGATGCTCGGTTTGAACCTCAGTAAGTCGACTTTACCACATCTAGATGCCTAAGTGCATCGAGTTACTGCCATGTGATTGGCTGATTAGCAACTCGCGTCACCAAGCAATTGAACAGGTGTACCTAATAAAGTGCCCATTGATTGTAAAATTGAAAGGTACTGACACCCACTCCAACTTAACTATCCCCACCATGTATCCCTTTAGATTGTAAGCTCCATAAGCAGGGCCCTCCTATTCCTTCTCCATTGAACTGTATTCAAGTCCTACTGTCTACATCATGGGTGGCCCGCGGCATGTGGCCCGCGGCGCCATTCGGGGTGGCCCGCCACGTCTTGCCCTGAGATGGCGGGTCGGCATGCCCTGATCGCGGGTCCCCGACCCGCCATCTCCGAGCATCAGTGCGAACAACGGAGCCGCCGCTAAAGGAAGCAGAGCCGATGCTTCCTGTATAGCGCCGGCTCCTTCACAGGTGGAGTGATATCAAATGTACTCCGCCTGTGACAGGAAGCATCGGCTCTGCTGTCTACTGCAGCCGCATGCTTCCTGAGAATGAGATCACAGACAACAGCCAGCAGTGCCAGAGCCAGCAGTGCCAGTACCAGTACCCACAAGCAGTACCAGCCAGCAGTACCAGGTACCAGTCACCAGTACCCGCCAGCAGTACCAGTACCCACCAGCAGTACCCGCCAGCAGTACCAGTACCCGCCAGCAGTACCAGTACCCGCCACCAGTACCCGCCACCAGTACCAGTACCCGCCACCAGTACCCACCAGCAGTACTAGACACCAGTACCAGTCACCAGTACCCGCCAGCAGTACCAGTACCCGCCACCAGTACCCACCAGCAGTACCAGTACCCACCAGCAGTACCAGTACCCACCAGCAATACCAGTACCCACCAGCAATACCAGTACCAACAGTACCAGTACCCACCAGTACTAGCCACCAGTACCAGTACCCGCCAACAGTACCAGGTACCAGTACCCGCCAACAGTACCAGGTACCAGTACCCGCCAACAGTACCAGGTACCAGTACCCGCCAACAGTACCAGGTACCAGTACCCGCCACCAGCACCAGTACCCGCCAGCAGCACCAGTACCCACCAGCAGCACCAGTACCCACCAGCGGCACCAGTACCTGCCAGCGGCACCAGTACCCGCCAGCGGCACCAGTACCCGCCAGCGGCACCAGTACCCGCCAGCGGCACCAGTACCCGCCAGCGGCACCAGCCAGCGGTACCAGCCAGCGGTACCAGCCAGCGGTACCAGCCAGCGGTATCAGCCAGCGGTATCAGCCAGCAGTACCAGCCAGCAGTACCATTACCAGCCAGCAGTACCATTACCAGTCAGCAGCACCAGTACCCACCAGCAGCACCAGTACCCACCAGCACACGCCAGCAGTACCAGTACCCACCAGCAGTACCAGCCAGCAGTACCAGCCAGTGGTATCTGCCAGCGGTACCAGCAGGCAGTACCCAACAGCAGTACCAGCCCTGGAGGACAGCCAGCAGCAGCCACCAGTTATAACCACCTGGGGGACAGCAGCAACCAGCTGCAGGAATCCTAAGGAAGAAGTGAAGATTGAGGTCAGTTGAGATGCAGGTAAACCGCTGTGCTTCAGTGTGAAAGGGGCCTTAGTCCCCTTTCACACGATCGGTCCGATGGGGTCTGCCTGTCTTTTTCAGGCGGACCCAATCGGACCCTCCATTCACCTCTATAGAGCGCAGATGTAAACGGACTCGTGTCTGCTTACACCTGCCTATCTGCAATCCGATCTGCTTAAAAATACAGAAGGGGATCTGTCCCCTTCTGTTTGGGCAGATCAGAGGGCCCTTAGGGTAGAGCGGGCTGCATCTGTGTCTGCTCTACATATGCGGAGTGGACACAGACCTGCCATCCGCCCGCTACGATCATTGTGGCCCGCGACCAGTTACCAAGTCGCTAAAGTGGCCCTCGCTCCTCAAAAGGTTGGGCACCCCTGGTCTACATACTGCACAAACTGTTGATGCAATATAAATCCTGAATAATAATAATAATAATAAATAATGTATCCCGGGGTCCACTGTCCCTCCCACGGGCCTGGGATGTCGGCGGGGAGAGGAAAGGGAGATCAGTGAACTGCATATTGCCGATTCTCCCTCAGGTGAATGAAGTCAGGTGAGCTTTTTGTCACTTCTGATTTCAGGGCCGCCATTACCTGGCCACTGTGGCTGGTGAAGAAGCTGGTCAAGCTTGATTAACTTCAATGGAGTACAAGGGAAACAGAGCCGTGATTTTTTCATTAAAGAGAACCTGTCACTTCCACTGTGCTCTTACATAGATCAGGGATATGCAATTAGCGGACCTCCAGCTGTTGCAGAACTACAAGTCCCATGAGGCATAGCAAGACTCTGGCAGCCACAACAAGCATGACACCCCCGAGGCAGAGGCATGATGGGACTTGTGGTTTTGCAACAGCTGGAGGTCCGCTAATTGCATATCCCAGCTAAAGGGGGTTCATCAGCCTCTTATGTGATGGCAATAAAAGTAAAGAAAAAAAAAAAAAACAAACAAAGTCAATTAAAAGAAAAAAAAAAGAAAAAAAAACACACCACCATAAAAAACGAACACAAAGTATACATGAGAACATCAGATGTGCCCATGTATGAAAAGGACGATTGATGCACACAGTTTCAGTATTGCTGCGCATGACAGAGTGGGAGTAATAATCCTAGGGCCATCATTCACTCCAATTCCCCTTTCACACTGGGGCGGTGGGTGCGTCAGCGGTAAACCACCGCTATTTTTAGCGGCACTTTACCGCCAATTTCGCGGCACTGTTCGGCCGCTAGCGGGGCGCTTTTACCCCCCGCTAGCGGCCGAGAAAGTGTTAAAACCACCGCAAAGCCACGCTACCCCATTGATTTCAATGGGCAGGAGCAGTGAAGAAACCACTGCTCCTTCACCACGCCAAAGATGCTGCCAGCCGGACTTTTTTTTTAGCGACCTGCCAGCGCACCGCTCCAATGTGAAAGCCCTCGGGGCTTTCACACTGGAGACACAAGGGGTCTTAAATGATACCTGTAGCGTTTTTTAAAGCGTTGCCCAAGGACAATTTTGGATGCTCGTTCAGATCGCTCTTCAGAAAGCATTTAACAGGCGGTAATGTGGAGTTGTATCGCCTCCGCACCGCCTGCTTTAACCCCTTAATCCCTGCACTAGGGCGCTGCAACCGTGTGCATGGCATGCAGAGCAGCCCCATTCACCTGAACGGGTTGCATGGAACCTCCATCTCTGGAAATACAAAGGCACCAAAACCCACCAATCATCATCCTCTACACTTCGCCTTCACATAAACACGTTTTGTAACATTTCTGACGCCGTGCGATAACGAATGTATAGCAAACGGCGAGATAATGCCGCCAACAAAGAACGATGGCGAATGTTGGAATTCGCGCTCAGCCTTTACACCTCCCACTGTACAGAAAGCCGATCCGGGAACTTTTCCAGAGCAGTAAATAATGGCAGCTTATCGTTCGGCGGTAGAGAGAACGCCATTAGGCCATTCTTAATTATACCGAGCCCATTTCTATGGCAGAGAAGACCCCGCACCCCGAGCTGCTCTGCTTTATCTCAAGGAGTTATTGAGATTAAACGGCAAAACACAAAAGACACCAATCCTGTGTGTGTATCTGAGCAGCTGCAATCAATGGGGATGGCAGGGGGGGGGGGGGCGTAGAATAAATATCACCGGTATGGGGAACTATAATGTATTTGTTACAATTTTATTTTATTTCCAGCAGCTATAATGAAGCCTTTGAAGCTGAAGTTTATTCTGCTTATATTTTGCCTTCCTTGGTCTCATCGTTCTGCCCTTAATATGCTAATGAAAAAAATAAATACAAAAAAAACAAGCAAACAAAAAGCCCTGTCTGATTTCATTTCATAGCGTACTGTAGTTTGGCCCATCAGTGCCCACTTCACTGGGTCTCTGTGCCTCGCAATGCAATCAGATCCTGGCTGGTGGGAGGAGCCAACAGGGTGCTATACACACCTCCCTGAAAACATCACAGAACCCCGCCTCGGTACTCCTCTCCAGAGACCTCATGCAAGCAGTGGGCTGGCTCATGGGAGGGGCTATGCAAATATCTAAACGCTTTGATTGCTGGATGACAGTCTGCATTCGTGGGTGTACTTGGGGGCAGGGTTTTTATTTCATTGAACCTTAAAGCCCAACTCCAGGCAACTAAAGGGTTAACAGCTTGTTTAGTCTATGGGAGAAGAGAAGCAGTTTTACTTACCTAATCCTCCATCCTGGCAACCCTCATGCTCTAGAGGTGGGTCATCACGTCCAATGTAGGGCTATTGCCCCTGCTTTGTCTTGATGACATCAGGACCCTAGACCGCTGTAGCAAAAAGGGAGAAGACCCTGAGGGGAGGAGCGGAGAATCAGGCAAGTAACATTTTTGTTTTGCTCCCCTAGACCAGGGGTCTCCAAACTTTCTAAACAAAAAAAGGGCCAGTTAACTGTGCGTCAGGCTTTGGTGGGGCAGACTGTGGCCAGCGGGATTAGAAAATGCCCCATCCTTGGTTTTAGTGGGAGAAGCGGTGCCCCATCACTGGAGCCCGTGGGGGGCGCAATGGTGATCCATCACTGGAGCCCGTGGGGGGGGCGCAATGGTGATCCATCACTGGAGCCCGTGGGGGGGCGCAATGGTAATCCATCACTGGAGCCCGTGGGGGGGCGCAATGGTAATCCATCACTGGAGCCCGTGGGGGGGCGCAATGGTGATCCATCACTGGAGCCCATGGGGGGGCGCAATGGTGATCCATCACTGGAGCCCATGGGGGGGCGCAATGGTGATCCATCACTGGAGCCCATGGGGGGGCGCAATGGTGATCCATCACTGGAGCCCGTGGGGGGGGGGGGGGGGCGCAATGGTGATCCATCACTGGTGTCCGTGGGTGGAATGCCATCACAATGGCCAAATAAATGCAAGCAAAGGGCCACATTCATCCCAAGGGCTGCAGTTTGGAGACCACTGCCCAGACAAAAACAAGCAAGTACAGACTTTGATTGACCAGCTTCTTTCCCAGTCAGTGCAGCCAGGGATTGGCATCTGAACCCAGAAGTGATTTGAGCTGAGCGCTTCCAGGTTCATACCAGGGGAGATCAGCGACTGGATATTTACTGATCTCCAGCTGTTCTGAGAGGTGGAGGTCTTGGGTCACCCAGAAGGAACAGGTGAGAGTATGGGGGTGGGGGTGTTAATCGCCACATTCCCCAGCATGTAGAAGCGATCAGGCAGTGTTACGGCTTTTGGCTGTTATAGCGGCTAGGAGTTTGTTTACATGCTAATAGTTACACCAGCAGTAGCATAAGGGTTAACGCTAACCCACCAACTACACATGCCTAGCTTACCTTCTCTCCCGCTTTGCTCCAATTGGCCCCAAGAACAAGGTGGAGCAAGCACTGCACAAAGTGCCACGATCTGACCTGGAGCTTACACAGGGCCCCCTTGTGACAGCGCTGGGTTCCTGAGCGACCAATCGCCAAGCACCAATCACCGGGGAAGGGGGGTGAGTCATATGATCCTCATTCCTGGAAGTACTGGGTATCTAAATCTGCTTCTGAAAACCAGAAGAAATTTACGAGCATGTATAGCAGGTTGGACTGCCATTAAAAAGAACCTGTTGTACCAAAATAAACACATTACCGGTGAACGGTAAAGGAGAGAACGAACATTTGAAGACATTGGCTCTCCTACCAAGGGATTGAAGAGGCCCAGGATGAATCTAGGGATAAACCCCTAAGTGAATTGAATTAGTCTGCTTTAGAGTGGATCCAAAAACGACATCACTGACGCAGTGCCAACCTTCCGGCATCTATTACGTCAACAATTTCTTCCTCTGCCTCTACACAGTGCTGAGTAATACAAACCGAGTTCATTATCAGCGATTGCTCCTTCCTCCCCTGCACCAGCTGGGAAAGTACACTGTGCAGCCGTGTAGCCCTGCAGGGTAGAGCGCTTGGAGACACACAGTTCGGGGGGGGAAGACTCCGTACTTCAAATGCTGTTAAAAATAAAAAAGATTTTGCTGGAGACAAAATATAATTACACCACAGTTCAGCTTTTAGTTAAACCCTACTAAAATACCAGTCAGACTCCGAAAACTGGTAAGGTCAATAATAAAATGGCTGCTGGTCTAGTTTTCACACAAGCTGAACAAATGACTATAATCTGCACGAGCAAAAAGATGAATAAATACCGTATATACTCGAATATAAGCCGAGATTTTCAGACCCTTTTTTAGGCTTATATTCGAGTCACCGCCGTCTGCCTACATGAACAGCGTGTCATGCAGACAGACGGCAGTTTTCAAAAGCCGCGCCGCCTCCTCCCGCCCGTCCGTGATAGGCGGACACTAATTTTCCCAGCAGTACAGTGTCCCGCCTATCACGGATGTCCTGTCATTCTCATCTCATGGACGAGGATGAGAGAATGTCCGTGATAGGCGGAACATTGCACACTGACTGCTGGGAAAAAAAAAAGTGTTCCTCCTATCACGGACGAGGAGGAGGAGGAGGCGCGGTTTTTGTAAGAAGGAGGAATGGCGCCGTACACGCTGTGGGGGGACAGAGCGGGACCTCATCGGCTGCACGGAATGGACACCGGACCATTCGGCACAGGTAGGCTGCAATGGGGACACGGGGTGCAATGGGGACACGGGGGTCTGTACAGGGGACATGCAGCTGCAGATGGGCGTTGCAGTAGCTGCTGCATTTTTGCCCCTCGGCTTATACACGGGTCAATACGTTTTCCCCATTTTTTGTGGTGATTTAGGGGCCTCGGCTTATACTCGGGACGGCCTATACTCGAGTACAGGGGGTCCCCGACTTACGAACGCCCGACCTACGAACATCCCCTACTTACGAACGGGGCGCTGCGGGGCCCCTCCGCCATTTTCCGCTGTGTTCCGGCCGTTCTGCGCATGCGCGGCCATTCGGAGCCTCGGAAAACTTCGGAAATGTCCGTAATTTGCCGCGCATGCGTAGAACGGAATTAGACGGAACATCGGAAATGTCCGGAAATGGCCGTATTTGTCGGTCTGCGCATGCGCGACCGACTTACGAACTTTTCCGACTTAAGTACAGGCGGGCAGTCCCTAACGAGTTCGTAACTCGGGGACCCCCTGTATATACGGTAATTTTTAAGGTTCAAGCATATGTAGAAACAGGAGCCACATGTGTTGCAAATATGCGTCTGCATCCAGGGGAGAACATCCTTCCCGTACTTTGTGTACCCTTGGATCTGTGGTTACCAGTGTACGGTTACAGTGCTATTACATTGGAGCCGACAAGCCCCCTTTGTGATAACATAGTGAAGGTGACAGGTCCTCTTTAAGGAGACAGAGGGCTTTTGGACATCTGTTGTTGAAGCTGAACGAGCACAGACCTTGCTTGATCAGCTTCTGCCATGATCACAGTGGATGGAGACTGTCCGCTCTGGACCCAAAAGGGATCACACCTGAGCGCTTCCAGGTTCAGACTACCCAAGAAAGATCAGCAAATGGACCTTCACTGATCTCCAGCTGCTCTGCATTCTGACACCGGCCAGGGAGGTCCCAGGTCAACCAGAAGGGACCGATGAGCAAGGACACAGTGGAGAAGAGGATATAGAGGAGCATGTAGACGTGATCAGGTATTGCTATAGCCACCCAGGTGTTGAAATACAGGTGTCTGTACAAATAAATGACAGGATGTGGATCTGAGCGTACAAAATTTGTGCAGGTATGGGTGGTCTGCATCCAGGGGACCACGTTGGTATCTGTACCATGTGTTACCTCAGATCAGTGTTTACCAGTGTACAGTCAGTGCTATCACATGGGAACTGACAAGCTCCCGTTGTGATAACATAGCAAAAGGTGGCATTCTCTTTAAGGAGACAGAAGTCTATTAGCCCAGTGGTCATCAACCTGTCCTCAGGGCCCACCAACAGACCAGGTTTTATGCATTACCTTGGGGAGATGCTGACTAGAATACTCCAATCACTGAGCAGCAAATGATATCACCTGTGATGTATTTCAGGTATTTTGCAAACCTGGCCTGTTAGTGGGCCCTGAGGACAGGGTTGATGACCTCTGTATTGGACATCTGTAACAATTTAACCTCTGCATGTTGTTGAAGCTGAAAGAGCACAGACTGTGATTGATCAGCTTCTTCCCTGGTCAGAGTGGATGGAGAAAGTTAGCTCTGAACCCAGAAGGAATCAGAGCTGAGCGCTTCCAGGTTCATACCACCCAAGAGAGATCAGCAAATGGATGTTCAATGATCTCCAGCTGATCTGCATAGAGACACCTGTCAGGGAGGTCACAGGTCAACCAGAATGGGCAGAGCAAGAACACATGGTGGGGTGATGACGTAGGGAAGCATTTTGGAATAATTAGGCAGTATTACATACCGGTGTCTGAACAATTTAATGAGAGGGTGTGGATCCAAGCGTATACACGCATTCAGGTACAGACGTATGCCCCTGCATGCAGATGGTCTGTATCCAGGCGGGAACATCAGTACCTGTACTAAGTGTTCCCTCAGAATTTACCAGTGTACAGTCAGTGCCATCACATGGGAGCCGACAAGCCCCCTTTGGGACAGCAGAGTGCATGCGATAGGAGACAGAGGTCTGTTGGGCATCTATAACAATGTAGCATCTCAACGCTGTTGAAGTTGATCAGGCACAGACTGTCTGCACCCAGGGAAGAACATCCATACCTATACCATGTATACCCTAAGCTCTGTGTTTACCAGTGTATAGTCAGTCACTGATTTGTACAGGCGGCTATATCGCAAAACACCTTTCTAGTCCCAAACACAGATATGCCCATTCCAAACAATGCTCAGAAATAATACAGGGCATGCCATGAACAATTGGAGTCAGATGGACCTTTCTACAGGAAAGGAGTAGACAAAGTAAGCAGTTTAGAAACAAAGCTGAATGGTAAGCAGTCTCTTTAAACACTACCCTGATTAGAGCAGGTGTGCACCACAAATCTGTGCCGCAGTGCTTAGTAAGGACCAGTAGATGGAAAAGACTTGGGGCTAAACAATACAAGCAGCCACAGGGTTGCTTACGTATATTAAAATATTTTTCAACTGTATCCTGTAGCCAAAACGTTAGTTTTGGATAAAGCATGGAAGGGTTAAATCTGTCTGTTCCTACTGGTCTCTAGCGAGATTTTCCCTCACTTCTAGTCATGGCAACATGTCAACAGGACAAGAACACTACGTTATAGTTCATATTTTACTGAAATTATTACAGTGCAAGCTGGATACAGGGTGGATACTATATGTACAGTTCTTTACACTTGTTTTTTTTTTTTTTTTCATGCCTCTTCCACAATAAATGTGACTAATGCCAAGGCATCCAGAACTGACCAGGCCACCCACCAGGAGTGTGTACATATGGGGTTCACATCAATTTGTCCTTGGTCAGAGGCTCAGAAAATATGGAAGCCACGGATACCCAGTCAGCATTTATGGAAGGAAGTAACCTATGGCATGTTCTTGTCCTCCTTTATGATCGGTCACCTAGGGCACGTTCCTGTCCTCCATGATGGGTCAACTAGGGCACGTTCCTGTCCTCCATGATGGGTCAACTAGGGCACGTTCCTGTCCTCCATGATGGGTCAACTAGGGCACGTTCCTGTCCTCCATGATGGGTCAACTAGGGCACGTTCCTGTCCTCCATGATGGGTCAACTAGGGCACGTTCCTGTCCTCCATGATGGGTCAACTAGGGCACGTTCCTGTCCTCCATGATGGGTCAACTAGGGCACGTTCCTGTCCTCCATGATGGGTCAACTAGGGCACGTTCCTGTCCTCCATGATGGGTCAACTAGGGCACGTTCCTGTCCTCCATGATGGGTCAACTAGGGCACGTTCCTGTCCTCCATGATGGGTCAACTAGGGCACGCTCCTGTCCATGATGGGTCAACTAGGGCACGCTCCTGTCCATGATGGGTCAACTATGGCACGCTCCTGTCCATGATGGGTCAACTATGGCACGCTCCTGTCCATGATGGGTCAACTATGGCACGCTCCTGTCCATGATGGGTCAACTATGGCACGCTCCTGTCCATGATGGGTCAACTATGGCACGCTCCTGTCCATGATGGGTCAACTATGGCACGCTCCTGTCCATGATGGGTCAACTATGGCACGCTCCTGTCCATGATGGGTCAACTATGGCACGCTCCTGTCCATGATGGGTCAACTATGGCACGCTCCTGTCCATGATGGGTCAACTATGGCACGCTCCTGTCCATGATGGGTCAACTATGGCACGCTCCTGTCCATGATGGGTCAACTATGGCATGCTCCAGTCCATGATGGGTCAACTATGGCACGTTTCTGTCCATGATGGGTCAACTATGGCACGTTTCTGTCCTCCATGATGATGGGTCAACTATAGCACGTTCCCGTCCTCCATGATGGGTCAACTATGACACGTTCCTGTCCATGATGGGTCAACTATGGCACGTTCCTGTCCATGATGGGTCAACTATAGCACGTTCCTGTCCTCCATGATGATGGGTCAACTATAGCACGTTCCTGTCCCCAATGATGGGTCAACTATGGCACGTTCCTGTCCTCCTTTATAATAGGGTACATGCCATAGGTATATCCTCCTTCAAGATGGGTTTCCTTTAAGAACAGCAGACTTGTTCTAGCAAATATAAAAACATAGCTGAGACATTATGTCAAAAGGATTTGCATGCATTAAACTAAAATTAGCCCTGGAAGTCACCATGAATGTGGTGATGTTACCCGTTCCACCTGTTTGCAGGCACACATGGACTCTCAAATTGATAATAGGGTGATATAACGTGCCAGGACACCGGCCAAGTTTTATGGCAGCTACACCCACGTGAATTACTTAGGTCTGTCTACTCTTACACAACAATTAATTAATTATGGGAACAACCTTTACTCCACTTTATAATCCGAGTGTCACAACACATAACTATGCAAATCACCTCTTCACGCTGCTGCAATTTAGGTTCCCAGGACATAAAACAAAAACAAATATTTACAAGGGAGGAATTCGGGACATCACCGGGAACAGGACATACTTCCCCAATGTAATCTTTATTTAGAAGCAACAATAAGGGTGGGGCTGGAGGACTAATGAGAATCCTTTTATATCTTTGCAAAATATTTATATGCAAATGTAAATCAGCTTTAGGAATAAATGTAGTTTTAAAATGTTTTTTACACTTTATTTTTTTTTAGCAGCAAGCAAGATTGCACAATGACTTTTCACCATTTCCCTTGCATCTGCTGTCCCTGGAGAGGTGGGCATTCCTTCTAATCTCTTTATTGGGCATTCCTTCTAATGCCCAATAATGGGATTTGCAGTCACAAGTGGCTGTGTGAATGAAAAAAACAATATTTTCAGTATGGCTTCAGACGTGTGCGCTCTCCAGGCTATCCAATACATGCCTATTTAAAGGGCCAGCATCTTCTCCTGATATCCATGTGTGCACAGTAAAACCCCATAGGTGGGTGTAGAAAAGAAAAAAGGCCAAGTATGTGCCCTTGATCCCTTTCTCCGATGAGGACTGTTTAGTAGGAACACGTTGGGCAGAGTCTCGGCCTGTGACATCATTGCGCACCGGCAGAAACTGTAGGGGGCGACACCTTTGAGTGCAACAGCTTAAAAATATTGTATTTGCTTTTAACTTGCTGCACTATGAGTTTCTGTCCTCCTCGTTAAATCATGTGCCATCTGCGACAGTTATGTGGAACCTTATTGTGATATTAGTGGGGAGCCATAGCAAGCGAAAGGAAAAAATAAATAATAATAAAAAAAAAAATGTAATTATATATATATATATATATATATATATATATATATATATATATATATATATATATATATATATATATATATATATATATATATATATATATATATATATAAAAATAGGAGAAAAAAAAAAAAAAAAAAAAAAAAAAAAAAAAAATAAAAAAAAAAAGAAGAGACAATTAATATGATAAAATAAGGAAAGGAAAAGAAAAAATAAATAAATAAATAAAAAAATAAAAAATAAAAAAACAGGAAAAACAAACCGTGTTGGGCATTGAAATGAGCATCACTGATGCCAACTTTAGCCAGCTGCCTGCTGGCTAAAACAAGGTTAACATGCAGACGGTTTGAAGGGGCCATTACTGCAATTTGCACACTGATGTGTCTCTTAAACAGAGTTTCCAAAAATAAGAGCCTGGTATGACTTATGCGGCGTACACACGTTCAGACCCCCGAAGGCGGATCGAGACCCCCAGACGACGGCGGCGACGACGACGACGAAGAAGGTAGCCGGCCTCCTCCGCTCGTGAAAGAGCTAGGTAAAAGAGCAGAAGAGAGCGGAGGAGTCTGGCGAGAAGACCCCCAAGACGGAAGAAGACCCCCGGAGCAGTGCAATAAAATATTTTTTCAAAAGTGTGTGTGTGTTTTTGTACTTTACATTTTACACCTTAGGTGAATGGGTAGGGGTACATCGTACCCCATACTCATTCACATAGGGTGGGGGGCCGGTATCTGGGGGCCCCCTTATTAAAGGGGGCTCCCAGATTCCGATAAGCCCCCGCCCGCAGACCCCGACAACCAACGGCCAGGGTTGTCGGGAAGAGGCCCTTGTCCTCATCAACATGGGGACAAGGTGCTTTGGGGTGGGGGGGGCCGCACGGCCCCCCTTTCCCCAGGGCACCCCCCATGTTGAGGGCACGCGGCCTGGTACGGCTCAGGAGGGGGGGGGGCGCTTGTTCGTCCCCACCCCTTTCCTGGCCTGCCAGGCTACGTGCTCGGATAAGGGTCTGACATGGATTTGGGGGGAACTCCCACGCCGTTTTTCGGCGTGGGGAGTCCCTTTAAATCCATGCCAGTTTACGGAGCTAGCGCGCCAGCATTTACTGCCTACGCTAGCTACGTAACCTGAAGTCATGTGCTAAATGAACGGACTTGCCGGTGAGCGGCAAGTCCGTTCATTTAAAAAGTCCGGCGGACTAGCCTACTAACGGCGGGATTGTCCGCCGGACTGCCAAGTCCAGCGGATAGTTTTAAAACAAAACTTAAAACTTTGGTCCGCCGGACTTTGGCGCCAAAAAGTCCGCCGACGCCCACACACGAGGGGATTGTCCGCTGGACTTGAGTCCAGAGGATAATCCCGCGGGATTGTCCCTTCGTGTGTACGCCGCATTAGTGGTACCTTTATGCTTTCTTTCATGGATATGTATTGGTATGACTTGGTGGTACCCTAATGCCGTGTGGGAATTTCCGATGGAAACAGTCCGATGGGAGCTTTTCATCAGATTTTCTGTCGGAATTTCCGACGGACTTTGGATTGAGAACCTGTTCTTAATTTTTCCGAAGGAAAACCTTTCTATCGGATTTTCCGATCGTGTGTATGCAATTCCGACACGCAAAATTCCGACGCATGCTCGGAAACAATAAACTTCCCTTTAATAGCGCTGTCAAACGCGTTGTATGCCGTGGTGTTATTGACCGTCGGAATTTGGTGTGACTGCGTGTGGGCAAGACAGTTTGAGCGAAATTCCGTCGGAATTCCGACGGGAAAACCATCAGAGCTTTTTCCGACGAGAATTCCGACCGTGTGTACGCGGCATTACAGTTTCTTTCTTGGATATGTATTGGTATGACTTAGTAGTACCCTTCCGTTTATTTCACGGATATGTATTTTGCTGGGAGTTCAGTTCTGAGCCCGGGGAGACGGAAACAATTGGAATGAACATATAAAAGACAAACATGACAACTATTACAGGAATTCCAATGTCAACAACTTCATGCAGAGATTAAGACAGAATAAGAAAAGGAGATGAAGCTCATAAGGCTAGGGATGCCAAGCGGGGACATTGAAGCTCGAGGTCAAGATGACAAAGTATCCCACTAAACGATTCCAGGTCCGCACCACGCAGGACACAAAAACAAGAAACAGAGCACTATCCGCATTACTGCAAACTTCTGCTGCAAGGCTTTGGGGTTGATTTACTACAACTATAAGGGCTCTTTCACACGGACGGTCCGTATGTCCGTTTTAGGATGAAAAACGGACATACAGGTATCCCTATGGGATAGCGGGTGTCAGCGGATGATCATCCGCTGACACCCGCTCTCGTCCATGCCCGCTATGCTCCGTTTCTGCAGACGGAGGAAAACCCCATTTTTTCATCCGTCTGCAGAGCGGATCGGACTCTACGGTCCGTCGTCACCCGATCTCCCATAGGGGAGAGCGGCGCTCTGACAGGTCTGTCCCTGCAGAGACGGACCTGTCATCTTTCTGCTCAGCGGAGATCGCTCCGGCGATCCCCTCTGAGCAAGCGGCTATCCACGGGGCGGATCAGCACTGATCCGCCCCGTGTGAAAGAGCCCTAACTGGAAAATGCAAAAACCAGTGCAGCTGTTCTAACTTCAGATTGTTCAATTAAGCTTTGAAAAAATAAAAAAAATAAAAAAAACACCTGGAAGCCGATTGGTTTCTATGGCGATGCTGCACCAGATATTGCACTCTCCAGTTTTCGTATATTAACCCCCATGTGTCTAATTAGTGGCCATACACATAACAATTAGACCCAAAGATTCTTCAAAGAATCAGATAAATATATGACTCGGATCTGCAAATTATTGAAATATACCGGGTCAAAGATCGCTTTTGAAAAATAACTGAAATTGTGATTAGTCTGAATGGAAAATCTAATCGTAGGAGGTAAGGTCATAATCTGATATGGTTAAGCGTATGGCGCTTTGAACGATTCTTATGCTCTCCTTTTTTGGATCATACTGTATAGCAAGTCGATTGGAAATATGATCGTGCCTTGTAACGGCCATGAGAATGCATGCTTACTGCTTGCCAAAGAGTGCTGCCGCCAATGTATGGGGGGGTTTTATTGAGGTCACTGAAACCAATGCAGGGGGGTATCACTGCGGCCACCGACACCAATGCAGGGGGGGTTACCGCTGCGGCCACCGACACCAATGCAGGGGGGGTTATCACTGCGGCCCCCGACACCAATGCAGGGGGTTATCACTGCGGCCACCGACACCAATGCAGGGGGGTTATCACTGCGGCCACCGACACCAATGCAGGGGGGTTATCACTGCGGCCACCGACACCAATGCAGGGGGGTTATCACTGCGGCCACCGACACCAATGCAGGGGGGTTATCACTGCGGCCACCGACACCAATGCAGGGGGGGTATCACTGCGGCCACCGACACCAATGCAGGGGGGTTATCACTGCGGCCACCGACACCAATGCAGGGGGTTATCACTGCGGCCACCGACACCAATGCAGGGGGGTTATCACTGCGGCCACCGACACCAATGCAGGGGGGGTTATCACTGCGGCCACCGACACCAATGCAGGGGGGTTATCACTGCGGCCACCGACACCAATGCAGGGGGGTTATCACTGCGGCCACCGACACCAATGCAGGGGGGTTATCACTGCGGCCACCGACACCAATGCAGGGGGGTTATCACTGCGGCCGCCGACACCAATGCAGGGGGGTTATCACTGCGGCCGCCGACACCAATGCAGGGGGGTTATCACTGCGGCCACCGACACCAATGCAGGGGGGTTATCACTGCGGCCACAGACACCAATGCAGGGGGGTTATCACTGCGGCCACAGACACCAATGCAGGGGGGTTATCACTGCGGCCACCGACACCAATGCAGGGGGGTTATCACTGCAGCCACCAACAACAATGCAGGGGGTTATCACTGCAGCCACCGACAGCAATGCAGGGGGTTATCACTGCAGCCACCGACAGCAATGCAGGGGGTTATCACTGCAGCCACCGACAACAATGCAGGGGAGTTTTATTGGGGCCACGACACCAATGCTGGGGGTTATGATTGTGGCCACTAAAACCAGTCATTACTGCCACTGAAACCAATGAGGAGCTTATTTTTCTCCCACTTCTTCAGTATGCAGCAGAACCACATTTAAGGGCGTTGCAACCCCCCCCCCCCCCCCACCCTTTTTTTTTTTTAATGGGCTGCCCAATCTGACACAAAGCACTGCAACACGCTTAAAGTCAGCTATCAGATTCAAGTTGACCACCTCTATGTGTAAACATACAGTGGCGTTTAACTTGAAAATGATAGCCGACTTTAAGCGTGTTGTGGTGCTTTGCGTCAGGAGGGGCAGATGCGATTGAATTCTGTTTGACTTCATTAAACCCATTTTATTTTAAATAAATATTTTCTCGTCTTGAAATTACACTGACTCGTGTGTAATAATCCGGGGAGAGGGGAGCGTGGTTTGCCCCGGGCACTGGATGACCTTGTCCCTGGACCTAATGATAAGTTGCTAATTGGGAAAAGATCAGCCCTACAGGCAATACCAGTGACTAGCCGTTTGCCTTTTTTTTGGGCCACGCTTCCACAGTTCAGGTCCTCGTCATCTTTGTGACTTCAGCATGCATGAAGGGCATTCCATGATTTTTGTTGCCTGCAATCATTTTGGGGGCACCGGGGAACTGTTCACACACAGGACTCGCTATGCGGCACATGAAAGCTCGGCGGTGGCGTGCTTGATCTGAGCTGATCCAAGGACATCTGTGTGAAGGAGACAAACCCAGCGTCCCCGCAGCCAGGAAAGCCGCACAAATTGAATTTCTCCCTTTTTAATGCGCTTCATAGGCTACGCTTTTTTTGAGTCTTTGATCTGCGCTCATCTGGTGGGTCTGGTGAAAGTCACAGCGTTTATGCAGAATTACTCAGATGGTAAAACATTTTAAACTAAGGAAACCTCAAAAGAACTTTGTTTGTGTAGTCACCACAAAGTCTAGCCAGGAGTTTTAACAAACTTTTAAACAGGACCAAAAAATTAAAAAAAAAAACTTCCTGGGGAGGACAATAAAACCATCAAAAAAGTGATAATGGAGTTTTTCTTAGGCCTCATGCACAAGGGTATACGAGGACGAGCACATAAGATCTGGAATTTTTTTCTGTGCCCATACAGCTACCATAGACATGATGGATGTATGCAGGTAGACGCCAGTCCCTGCAAATATCAAGCAAGCGCATTCCCTGAACACGCATTCAGGAAATACTTCCATAGGCGATTACCAGCGTTTACTAATGTACAGCCATGCAAATGGCTATACACAGCCCCTATGTGCGGAAACAATGGTGCCAAGTCAAATGCGGCTTCATACACTAGTGCAATGGTTCACCAACCTTTCGAACCTCACGGACCACTAAAAACTAACAATTTTGAAGCCTTTGAATTCCGGACCACCATCATTAATTTTACACATGTAGCGGCCATAACCCCCCCGAGGGGAGGCCTTGACTTTTTGGGCTTACCAGTTACCTCCTCGTGGCTTGTCAATGATTTTCTAGGGATTCCCAGGGTTAGTACCCAACGACTTCAGATGCCGACACATAAAAAGTCCTTTTCAAGGTTTTTATTTTGCAGTGGTAACATCCAACATAACACAGTCTCTGATGGGAATAGAGGGCACGGGTGACAAAACTAAGGCACTTTGAACTGCTGACATCCACTGAATGTCTCTAATCAATCCAGAGAGTAGCCACTCACAGCTGGGTGCTTCACTGCCGGATAAACCTCTAGCCAGAGATCTAGTAGCCAACACGTGATCCGGAAACTTTGTAAAGTCTCTGCCACAGACTAAATTGTAACTGAAGAGAAGTAGGAACCTTTCTCACAGTACCTGGAACTTTCTCTGTCTCCTTGGCGATACTGTGGGAAGTGTGGATTCTCTAGTGTCCATACAACTCAGCTCCCAGGCTCTTACCGAGCAGCCAGCTTGTTGGCCCTCCTCTGAAGAGTCCTCCCCTGGTCACTTGAGTTGCCGTGTCCCTCCAATACCGAGACACCTCAGAATCCTCCTTCAGTTACTGGGCCTCGGACTAGCCAGTTCCGAGACTCGGGAACAGACAGATCCCCACCCCAGACCATGAGGGCCTCTGGGGCTGGTCGGATTGACCATGCTTGCGGGCAAATGCTCCTAGGTTCGGGACCCCTCGCTGGGCTACCCCGGACCGGAACCAGGAATTGAATCCGCAGCCGAACACGTGACTTCAGCACCTTAAATACCCCTTCACAGACTACGCAGCGGGGCCAGACGCGCCCACTGATTGGCTCCGGTTAAGATTGGTATCCAAGACGTCCAACCAGGCCTCACTGCACCTATGACCAGGCGGAACCTTAGTACAGCCCAGCCAGACTGATGCCAAAGTAAATCCTGCACAATTAACCCCGAGAACTCCATTACAGTTCTGAGAAAAACTAAATTTTCACTGATAGCGCTCACTTGGTGAAGTGTGACCGCCACACACACACACACACACACACACACACACACACACACACACACCACACACACACACAATGCTCCGTCTCTCTCTCCCCCCCCCCCCCCCCCTCCCATCACACTTCTACCTTATACACACAATGCTCTGGCCCTGTGGTGATCACATGCACCCTCCAAAACAAAAAAAAACCTCTAACAATACATACCAAACTGAGCATGTGCATAGTGCCCCCAAGGCTCTGTACTATCAGGGAGATGGATTGAGGACTGTGGAAGGACAGGTGGATCAAACTGCTTTTTTTTTATACAATGCAGAGGATTAACCCCTTAGGTTCCACAGTGAGCATCACAAGCATGCTTTACTGCTTATAAAGACTGATTTTAATGTTGTGGGTTTAGCAACACTTGAACTTCCCAGTGAATTGCTGGGGGGGGGGGGGGGGTCAGGACAAGTCTGACCTTTGGAAGAGAGCAGGCCGAGTTCCCAGGACAGCCAGAAAACTGACCATGCTATGCTCCGTCTAGTGCGGTTAGTTTTTAATAGGAAAGCAGACGGGATTTCACACAAAAAAGGAAGGAATAGAATGAGAACAGGATACTTTTTTCATACAAGTACTGCAGGCACATATCAGGAATATGGAATGTTGGGGGTTACATATTCTTTAATTGGGGAAGAGATAAAAAATACATTTCAAAAAGGATCTTATTGATTAAATGTCACTTTAAGTAAGAGCAATCAATCCCGGCTGCACACTTACCAGTCTCTTCAAAGAAGTATCCATTCCTGGACATCGCTGCCGGGGGACTCTCTGCAGGGGAGAAACAGAAAACAATGGTCACTTTCTGCAGGAATGTCGATAGAAAAAGAATCTTCCCATCTAGCAAACAATGCGGAGCGTGAACTATGACACATAGGTGTCCACAGGCATCCCACACATACTTGTTTAATGTTAAAAGCTGAATCTTGCCTTCCGTAGTCCCCCCACCTTCCGCATTCTCATCACCGTGCCAATTTTTTTAAATAAAACCTCTCCATTTTCATTGGATACCATATAATAAAAGGCGATTACTGGATCTACGTTCTTCTCTATGGCTGGTAAGAGGGACCAGCAAGGTAACGTCCATAGATTCCTTAACAAAATCACAGCACCTGGCATCAGTGCTCCTCTCTGGGGCCTTCAGCCCTTATGCCAGTGGGCTGAATTTTATGTGTGAACAGAATCTAACTTCCAGCACCCTTGTTAGTATAAAAGTAAATTAAAAAAAAAATGTCCCTGAACATATAAAACATCACTCGTAAAACACATTTCTCATACATGCCTCTCGCTAGAAGACGTTGGAGCCAAAACAGAAAGGGCACAATGCATAATTTAAATGAAGAGCGCTACATTCCTCCAGGTCACTAGAGGGCCTCACCACAACCAGCCCAACCACCGAGCCAAAAGTGCACATTGGCTTCTAGAGAAACAAGAAGCCCTTCATGGTGGCATACCTCCGAAAAATATCCCTCTAAATCATTTCAAGCTGGAGAAGGCCAATACCTTTTAATACACCTTATTTTAAACCAAAAAGTAAAGCCCTGACCATCTCATTGGTCACACCATCAGTTCAGACAGAAAACATAATACCTACAAAAAAATAAAATAAATTCATATTATACAAAAAAATTTTATTTTTTGTAGGTATTATGTTTTCTGTCTGAACTGATAGTGTCCATGCACACATGTTTTTATGCAGTTAACCTCGTTTTTCCAGAAGCAAAAAAATGGGTTCAGACATTTTGCTTTTCCACGTTTCAGACGCAAAACGCAGCTAAACGCGGCACCCGCGTTTGCGTTTATAAGCCTTTTTAAAAGGAACCCAATTTTTTTGGACCAAAAAACTCAGAAATATGATGGTAAACCCTAAAAAAAATTGGTTTAAAATGTGGCAATTACTTTAGATAATTCATAGAGCATATATACTCACTGATGCAATGCCATAAAAAAAAAAAACAATTTTATTAAGTGGGTTAGACAATGAGGAATGCCTCCACTTCTTTGCCCCAACCCTTCATCCAATTTCTAATCTAATCAGTGACTCCACCTAGTCTGACCAAAGCATAGCAATGTCTTTTTTTTCCATAAAGAAAAACCTGCATACCAATGTCTAGTCAGCCCCAACCCCCCACCATGTTTATGAAATATCCAACGGACATTCGCTGTGCCATCAACAGATGGGTCCAATATCGACGAGCTCTGACTCTGGACCTCTCACGCAATTTGTGGCGACATTGCTGCCTCATCAAGAGCAACACCAGGAGCATTTCCTGACATATATTAAATATGGGATCCATTTCCAAAAAAAAAAAAACACAGAAAGAGAGGCAAATGCAAGTGTACAACTGCTCTCTCTGCTGCTTCTGCTCACTCTGATCAAAATGGCAGAAATAGTTAATACATGCTTTCTGAGTTTGGGGAGGGTCTATATGATGTTATCTTTACAAACGCTTATAGACGCAAACGCGGTAAAACGCAACTAAACGCGGCATGAAAACGCAGCAAAACACGCATTTTTAAATGCAGGTTTCTGCTTTTTAAAACATGCGTTCGGCAGAGTTTGCATCGGCGTCTCGTGTGCACGGGGGCCCAAGTGTGAAAGGGGCCTTACAGTGGTGGTCACAAAGCTACCCTCACCTACAGCTAAAAAAAAAAAAAAAAAAAAGATTGGCACCCAACTCACACAGTTCCCACACTCATTTACTCCACTTCACCAGTATTAACTACTTGTTCTGGAGTCCCTGTACCATAATAAGAGGAAAGCAGTGATAAGCCTTCGTGTTGGGCTGTGTGAGACTATATTGACATATCTTTGGGGCTTATTTTTTTTTTTTTAATCTTTAATTTATTTCTTTTTTTTTTTCTTTTTTTTTGTTCCACTTCATCGAACATTTAAGAGATTCTTATTCAACTTAACGTTCATTTAGATCTCTTATTGTGATTCACATCATTGTGGAGCTTAATTTCAATTGTTTTTAAATGCATTTACCAATAAAATATATTTTTTTACATATTTTTTTATTTGTCGTCTCTTTATTTAATTAAGAACAATCTTATAATACCCAAGTTTTATCTCCCTCCCTTCCCCTTAATTTTTTAATCCTGCTATTTGCATCAATGCTGTTTAGAGCTCCAGCTGGTATGTCTGCACGGCTTGAACTCAATCTTTTTGAGATATGGGTTTTGTAGTATCTTAATGTTGTGCTTTTAAGCCAAGGCATATTTGTTCAAGGACAGACTATTATTGGTCTGTACACCTTGTAAATGATCTCTCAAGTGTGTGCATTATTGAATCATCCGCTCTTTTTCTACTTAGGTTTGCTTATAAAACTGCAATAAACAGTTTTTTTTTTTAAAACAAAACAAACAGATCATTGGCGTCATGTTGATGGCTCTGCAAAATATAATTGGGCGGCGTGTCGCTGGCTCTGCCAAGTGGCACTGAAATAGACCATTGGCGTCATGTCGCTGGCTTTGTCAAATGGCATTAGAAAATATATCATTGGGGTCATGTCACTGGCCCTACCAAAACCAATTTTTTACCCAAATCAGATGGGAGATCAGCCACAGCCCAAGGAACCCGCGATTAACCTTTGGAGAGGAACTGTGGTCAAAAAAACGGGTGATCTTGAGTAGGTTAGCTAGAACTAAACGTTTGTTAGCTCAAATGTGGACAAATTGAAATGTTCTTTAAAACACTGGGCAGGAGGGTGCAGTATGCCTTGTACCAACACCCAACAATCAAAGGTGGATACATACAAATACTGTATTTATCGGCGTATAACACGCACCTTTTTCCCTTTAAAATCAGGGGAAAATCGTGGGTGCGTGTTATACGCCGATCCCCGCCGATTGTGAGCGCTGCTGATATCTATACATAGCCAAGTGTACTTGGCTATTCTCGGCAATTTTCGCTCAGTCACGCCCAGTCCCTCCCTATGATGGACATATACACAGGGACTGGGCGTGACTGCAAAAGGAGCTATCCGAGCCTAGCTGAGTACACTCGGCTATGTATGTATATGGGCAGCGCTCGGCTACGCTCACAGTCACGCCCAGTCCCTGTGTTATGTCCATCATAGGGCGGGACTGGGCGTGACTGAGCGGAGCTATCCGAGCCTAGCTGAGTACACTCGGCTATGTATGTATATGGGCAGCGCTCGGCTACGCTCACAGTCACGCCCAGTCCCTGTGTTATGTCCATCATAGGGCGGGACTGGGCGTGACTGAGCGGAGCTATCCGAGCCTAGCTGAGTACACTCGGCTATGTATGTATATGGGCAGCGCTCGGCTCCGCTCACAGTCACGCCCAATCACTGCGTTATGGCCATCATAGGACGGGACTGGGCATGACTGAGCGGAACTATCCGAGCCTAGCTGAGTACACTCGGCTATGTATGTATAGGGGCAGCGCTCGGCGCCGCTCACAGTCACGCCCAGTCCCTGTGTTATGTCCATCATAGGGCGGGACTGGGCGTGACTGAGCGGAACTAGCTGAGGATAGCCGTGCACACTCGGCTATGTATAGCTATCGCTCCTCCGCTCTGCGAGGAGCTGAGGTACACAGGACCGGCTCTATGTATTTTGGCGGCGCCCTTTTCAAACTGCAGTGATACTGACATGTCTCTGCAGTTTAACTGCAGCTTGGGCAAGGCTGCAAATGACACTGAGGAGGCTGCAGATGGATGCTGCAAGGCTGCAAATGACACTAAGAATTCTGCAAATGACACTGACAAGGATGCAAGGCTGAAAATGACACGGAGAAGGCTGCAGATGGACGCTGCAAAGCTGCAAATGATACTGGGAAAGCTGCAAATGACACTGACAAGGATGCAAGGCTGCAAATGACACTGACAAGGATGCAAGGCTGCAATGACACTGACAAGGATGCAAGGCTGCAAATGACACTGACAAGGATGCAAGGCTGCAAATGACACTGACAAGGATGCAAGGCTGCAAATGACACTGACAAGGATGCAAGGCTGCAAATGACACTGACAAGGATGAAATTAACACTGATAAGGCTGCAAATGACACTGACAAGCATGCAGATGGATGCTGTGCAAGGCTGCAGATGGACACTGATAAGGCTGCATTGATGGGCATTTAAATGCAATTTTTTTTTCCTTAAAATTTCCTCCTAAACTTGGGGTGCGTATTATACGTCGATAAATACAGTAATACATTCTGGATGTTGGCTTTTTCTGCCTGAAGCTGCGGTTCTTGTGATTTTGCTTGCATGGTCTATACTGAAGGGGCCCTTCCTTGAGGTTCATACTGCACAAAACACAATGGGGTTTGCTCCTGGCTTATGACTAATATATATGTTTAGACTGCTAATAATGGAAGATTTTAAAAAGGACTTATTATTACACGGGTTTGAAGTTAAAAGGTGTTGAGTGCTTATGCAAGAACACACTTCTTATTTTGGTTTTATTGTTCCTTATAACCGTGATGGCCATTAGTTGGTGTTGCTCACTTCTAGTGTGCATTGTTTTCTGTAGCTCCCCAGAATGAGGAGAACGTTCATAGGCACGTGGAAAGAAGGGTGTTATTAGGTTTCATAATTGTCTAAAGTGCATCTAAAATGTACCAGATGAGAAATACAGGGAGGTGTAAATGTATCTTAATTGGGGGAAGAGGACAAAAGGGAGATTTGCAGCTGGTAATTTATAGCACTTTTCAGCCATACTAAAAAAACAGTCATTATGGTTTGGGCAGGAAAAGGGACCACTACCATATCAATCCCTCTGCTCACTACAAATTAACCACTTCAATACCGACACTTAAACACCTTCGTGCCCAGACCAATTTTGAGCTTTCAGCGCTGTCGCACTTTGAATGACAATTGCACGGTCATGCAACACTGTACCCAAATTACTTTATCATCATTTTTTTCCCACAAATAGAGCTTTCTTTTTTTGGTGGCATTTGATCACCTCTGCGGTTTTATTTTTTGCTAAACAAAATCAAAAAAGACCAAAAATGTTGAAAAAAAAAAAAATTTTTTTGTTTGTTTCAAAACTTTGTACATAAGTAAGTTTTCTCTTTCACTGATAAGGCGGCACTGATAGGCACCGATGAGGTGGCACCAATGAAGTGGCACTGAGGTGGCATTGATGGGCACTGATAGGCAGGACTGATAGGCGGCACAGATGAGCATGGATGGGCACTGATAGGTGTCATTTTTTTGTACTGATGGATGCCAATCAGTGCCAAACAATAATGCATGCCAGTGATGCCCATTGTGGGCCCTGATTGGCATCCATTGTGGGCACTGTGTGTCATCCCTGGTGGTCTAGGGTGGCATACCTTGTAAAGGGCATCCCTGGTGGTCTAGTGGCGTCCCTGGTGGTCCAGTGTGGGCATCCTCGGGGGGCTGCGCTGATAATTGATCAGCACAGACCCCCCCCTGTCAGAGGCGCAGCCGATCGGCTCTCCTCTACTCGCGTCTGACAGACGCGAGTGAGGAAAAGCCGATTACCGGCTCTTCCTATTTACACTGTGATCAGCCATGATTGGACACGGCTGATCACGTGGTAAAGAGTCTCCATTGGAGACTCTTTACCAAGATCGTAGTTGCGGGGTGTCAGACTGACACCCCGCAACAACGATCGCCGCGATGCGCGCCTCCTGACGTCCTGTCAGGATTTTACAACCACTTTGCCGACGTCATTTGACAATGGACGGGCCGCAAGTGGTTAAAGCGGCATGATAAATTTCTACTGAGTAACTTTCCCAAAACAAAAGCTACCAAAGTACAGCCGTGGCCAAAAGTTGAGAATGACACGAATATAACATTTTCACAAAGTCTGCTGCTTAAGTGTCTAGGTCAGCCATTCTCAACCAGGGTCCCGTGGAACCCCTAGGGTTCCTCCAGAGATGGCTAGGGGTTCCTTGAGCTGTGGATGATTTATTTCCTGTTTAATGGTGCCTACATAGTTCTGAGCCAATGCCACTTGGAGGAGCCAGTGGTATGACACCAATGATCTCTATAAGGGGGCTATTCTTACACTGACTACCAAAGTAAAGGGCATTGTTCCCACTGACCCCCAATGAATGCAGCCAATGTAAGCAGGTCGTTACCAGCCTGTGAAAGCAATAAAGTTGAAAAAAAGCAAAGAGTGTAAAATTAAAACTATTTTAAATAATAAAAATAAAATACAAAATTCAAGCGTCCCTCACCCCCTGTGCTTGCGCGTAAAAGGCAGAGAGCATACATATGTCACACACGCATATGTACACGGTTTTGCATCACACATGTGAGGTGCGATTCCTCACACGTGTGATACAAAAACATTATAGCGAGAACAATAATTCTAGCACCAGACTTCTTGTGCAACTGTAAACTGGTAACCTGTAAAAGGTTTATAAAAGCGTCACCTAGGGAGATTTTTTAGTACCATAATTTGGCGCCGTACCATGAGCATGCGTAATTTTAAAGCTCGACATGATAGATATCCATTTACTCTGGTAAAATCTAAAAGATGATGTTATGCAAACTGCTAAGTACTATATTGGGGGGGTTTTCCCCAAAAAATTGCGTTTGAAAAAAACGCTGCTCAAATACCATCCAACATAAAAAATTGCAACACCAACCATTTTATTCTCTAGAGCCTCTGCTTTAAAAAAAAATAAACAAAAACAAATTATATAATGTTTGGGGGTTCTATGTAAATTTTCAAGCAAGAAAAAAATAAAAATAAAAAAAATTTAGATTTTTACATGTAGGAGAGAAGTTTCAAAATAGGCCTGGGGCCAAAGTAATCACGATTACCTGCTCCTCATTGGTTTTAGTTAAGGCATAAGCAACCTTACCTTAGCACTCCAAAATGTGGTGAAACTATAACTATCATGCCTCTGGGAGTCATGCCTGTGGTTGTCAATCTTGCAATGCCTCATGGGACTTGTAGGTCCACAACCGCTAGCGTGTGGAGGTAGCCTATCCCCTGGATTAAAAAAAAAAAAAAATAACTCTTCGGATCGGATACAAAAACTACTCCGCTTGAGACATCAGTGTGCCTGAACGCCCACCAATTTTTCACCTCTGTGACCTAAAATACTGAAGCCAAGGGAGATTAGTCTGACAGCCAGCTAGCTAACATTTTCAAGAGGAGATAATACAATACTATATACCGTATATACTCGAGTATAAGCCAACCCGAATATAAGCCGAGGCACCTAATTTTACCATACAAAAAAAATGGGAAACGTATTGACTCGAGTACATGCCTAGGGTGAGAAATGCGCAGCTACTGTAAGTGTTAAAGAGGGTCAACAATGCCCATTTGCAACCTCACTGTGCCCATTTGCACTGTGCCCATTTGCATGCCTCACTGTGCCCATTTGCCATAGGTCCCCCAAACTTCAATCTTGGTAGTTAAGGGTTCCTAGATGCCCCCTAGCTGCAGCCAAAATTTGGGGTCTCTGGACCCAAAGGGTCCCGAAATGACATTGCTGCAGATGGACACAGTTGACTGACTTTGGGGCCCGGTATCTGAGCCAATTGGTGTGAAAACCCAGTGGAACTAGCACTATAAAACATATCCAAATTTGGGGTTCCTAGCACCAAGTGGCCCAAGATACGGGGCCCCAAAGTCAGGTAGGAAAATGTCATTCTCTGCTGCAGAAAAGTGATTGACTCGAGTATAAGCCGAGGGGGCATTTTCAGCACACAAAAAAAATGTGCTGAAAAACTGGCTTATACTCGAGTATATACGGTACTGTATTTCTCTAGCGGTAGGTTTCCTTTAAGAGCCCCCCCAATACAAACATGCTTTGTATTGGGAAGATGAGGCCAGAGTTTCAGAAGGAAGTCAAAAGCAAATCGTATGCGAGCTGGCAGCATTCCTCCACCAGCAGGCCCTTGTACCGGGATCCAGTTATTAAATTCATATGCTGCGAGGCTTGTAATAAACCCACCAGCACACACATTTATTCCTGGATTACCGACCAGAGCCGTGCCCCCCCAAAAAAAACAACAAAACACACATTCCCCGGATGCTTCCGAGCCGGAGACAGATGAAGCGCCGCCAGCGTTTAATTGGGATGAAGCAAGCAGCGGATATTTACTCTGTGTGCCGATGAGCTAGCAACCTTCATCTCCAGCATTCAGACTAGAACCGTACCGAGTCCGGGCTGTTCTAAAGCTGGCCCCACACACACACACATACGTTACAACGTGAAATGATGGTAAGAGGAATTCTACCAGAAACCATAATAAAAACACAACGCGTTTCTGTTTAAACTGGACTTGGACCACATGTTGAGCCACACCAAATACAGAGCCTGCTGTAGAGCGGGGGTCTCCAAACTGTCTAAACAAAGGGCCAGTTTACAGTCTTTCAGACTTAAGGGGGGGGGCTGGACTGTGGCGGATGGCAGTGGGAATAAACAATGCCCCATCTTTGGTGTCATTGGGAGGAATTGTGCCTCATTGTTGGGTGACATTGGGAACCCATTGTTGGGTGACATTGGGAACCCATTGTTGGGTGACATTGGGAACCCATTGTTGGGTGACATTGGGAACCCATTGTTGGGTGACATTGGGAACCCATTGTTGGGTGACATTGGGAACCCATTGTTGGGTGACATTGGGAACCCATTGTTGGGTGACATTGGGAACCCATTGTTGGGTGACATTGGGAACCCATTGTTGGGAGACATTGGGAACCCATTGTTGGGTAACATTGGGAGGAATTGGGAACCCATTGTTGGGTAACATTGGGAGGAATTGGGAACCCATTGTTGGGTGACATTGGGAACCCATTGTTGGGTGACATTGGGAACCCATTGTTGGGTGACATTGGGAACCCATTGTTGGGTGACATTGGGAACCCATTGTTGGGTGACATTGGGAACCCATTGTTGGGTGACATTGGGAACCCATTGTTGGGTGACATTGGGAACCCATTGTTGGTGTCATTGGGAGGAATTGTGCCTCATTGTTGGGTGTCATTGGGAACCCATTGTTGGTGTCATTGGGAGGAATTGTGCCTCATTGTTGGGTGTCTTTGGGAACCCATTGTTGGTGTCATTGGGAGGTATTGTGCCTCATTGTTGGGTGTCTTTGGGAACCCATTGTTGGTGTCATTGGGAGGTATTGTGCCTCATTGTTGGGTGTCTTTGGGAACCCATTGTTGGTGTCATTGGAAGGAATTGTGACCCATCGGTGGTGTCATTGGGCCCCATTGTTGGTGTCATCGGGAGGAATTCTGGCTCATTGTTGGCAACAGTGGATAAAAATAGCGCCCCCAAGGTCCGGATAAAAAAAAAAAAAAAACAACAAGTTTGGAGACCACTGCTGTAGAGGATGCAAAGTCAAGGGATGTCCAATTTGAATCAATGACAGCCAACAATTCAGAGTCGGACCCCTATCCCACATTTAGCAAAAGGTAAAACCAAAGAGGATGCAACTACAACCCCTGAAATGCATAGGTTCTTTTATCCTATTGAATATCTTTGTCAGTCTTGGATACTGTGGGGAAGGATTAGAACCTCTGTCAATTTTTCTGCCACTGGGTAGACTTCTCCAGAGTTATCAATGTGTAGCTAGGACAAGAAATGAGGAGAAATCTCCTCCAAGCAGGACATTGACTGCAGTAAAGACACTATTGTTAGAAACAGTGGGGAAAAAACCTCAGTCAGCCTGCTATAGCCATCTGTGCCCCTAGTTGAGATTTTCCACCTCTTCCTGTCTGGTAGAGGCCACTATCCAGCGAGACCTCAGACAGCAATTAGCTCTCCTAAAGTCCAATGTTGGAAATTACCTTCTTAAAAGCAGTCCTTCAAACCCACTCTGTACCAGCAGCGCTCACCTCCCCTGGCGCTGCCATTATAACGTGTGCGCAGACGTACCAAAGGGCTCCTCCAAGTCCTGGCAGAGTCGATTGGCACGTCTTTGCACAGTGATCTCCCACACATGCGCACAGACCACAGAGGTTTTTGACTTTCGATGGCCACCTTTGCACACGAGTGGGAAACATGGCAGGTGCGCAGATGGTCAAGGAAACTTGTGCATGCCCAGATGTGCTGCAGGGATCTGAAGCCCTGCAGCACATGCAGGGGGCGGGGAGAAATAAACTTCAGTAAGGCTGCCCCCATGAATCAAAATTGGTAACCACAAGTAAAAAGGAAAAAAGGTCCTGAAAGGGAAATCCAGATGTAGAAAGAAATAAGGGTGCCACACCAATGGCGATACTATTGAAACATATTGGCTAAAAATTGAGCTTTATGCATTTTGCCGATAGAGAAAAAGGTGCCGATAGTGGTGCCAAAAAACACACGATTGCTGCAATTTTACTGTTTATGGTGTTTTTTTATAGATCACCTGACTCAAAAACAGCATTAAAAAAAAAAAAAAACCTGTGTATTATTGATGCGTTTGTGCTGCGTTTTCAATACATTTCAACAGGGAGGTGCGTTTTTAATAACGGACCAAAAATGCAGCAAAGAAGATTTTGAACACAACAACGAAAGCACAACGGACCAGTTTCAAGACATACATACAATATAAAAGGGATGCATTTTTCGTGCTCTAAAAAAAAGGTGCCAATGGCAGACTATAAATTTATTTAAAATTCATGATGATATTGGATTAAAAAGGTTGAATACAATCCAATCATATATAAAAATATATAAATTTTGTTAAAAACGGTCAATCACATTCAGTTTCGGACAACCGCATTCTGAATTTTCTGTTTCGGGACCAAAATTTCCATTCGGTGCACCTCTAGGCAATACCGTCCACAGCAGCCATTCTCAACCTTTTGGACATACAGGAACCCTTAAAATAGCTTTTTGGTCTCAGGGAACCCCTGCTAATAATGATTATCTAGAGTTCCACGTACATTAGTGGCGTGGTCACCAAGAAGAAAACGCTTTACATTTGTGGTCTTTGGGAGGAAGCCACCCCTTACAAAATCGCTAAAAAGATTAAAATCTGTGTACGTTTTTATGCATCCGAGGAGCAGAAATTGCACACTGTCCAAGGAACCCCTAGCAAACCTCTAGAGGAACCCTGGTTGAGAAAGTCAATACGTTTTCCCAGTTTTTCGTGGTAAAATTAGGTGCCCCGGCTTATATTCGGATCGGCCTATACTCAAGTATATACCGTATTTAAAAAAGGAAGGACTAGCATTTAAAAAAGGAAGGAACAGTCACTTTTAATTAAGAATGGGCTCAGGTGTGTTTGCAGGCTGCAGAGATCGGGAAATGTCTCCCTGCCTGCGATTAGCGCTACGCAGTGTAAGCTTCCTGGCGGGCGCGGGCATGTGGAGCTGCGAACACGCCTGAGCCCATCCTTAAAAGTGACGTCACCTCCTACAACTTCCCCCCCCCCCCCTTTATTCTTTAAAGCCCACTACAAAACAAAAATACTTACCTGACTGGTCAGCTGTGCAGTGGCTCTTGGAGACAGGTTGACCAAAGAATCCTTGACATCCAACACAATTTTGGTAGGTTCAGCTGCCTCGTTACCCGCTATGGGACCACCTGTCTGCCCCAGCCTACCTAACGTTTCCCTGCAGATATTTAGTGACAACGGAGGAGGCGGCGGATGGAACTACAGTTAGGCCCCTTTCACACTGGGGCGGGGAGCCGCGGTGACGGTAAAGCAGCGCTATATTTAGCGCTGCTTTACCGTAGTTTTAACCGCGGTATTCGGCCGCTCGCGGTGGGTTTTACCCCCCCGCGAGTGGCCGAAAAAGGGTTAAACACCCCCGCAGAGTGCCGCCGTATCGGCGCTTTGCGGAGGTATTGCCGCGGTTTTACCGCGGTTTCCCATTCAAATCAATGGGAAGGAGCGGTATAGGAGCGGTGAACACACCGCTCCTATACCGCTCCAAAGATGCTGCTAGCAGGACTTTTTTTGCCGTCCTGCTAGCGCACCGCTCCAGTGTGAAAGCCCGCCGGCTTTCACACTGGAGTTAAAGGGGCCGGATTTTTTCAGGCGGTGAACAGGCGCTATTTTCAGCGCTGTACCGCATAAAAAAACGCCCCGGTGTGAAAGGGGCCTTAAAGTGGAAGTAAACCCATTAAATGAACAGTTTCAAAAAACAGTTACATTACCGGCATGCCAGGAATGTAACTGTCACATTGGTTGTGCTCTCAACCAAACTGTTAAACCATCCAATGGCTGGTGTCATAACTCATCACATGTGCAACAACATGGCAGTTGAAGATTAAACAGAGGTCAAGATGGCAGCTTCCTTGGCTGAAAATGATAGGAGGGTTTACTTCCACTTTAATGGGCTTCTGATACTACAAAGAAGTGTGCCAGGTGATCTTGAAGATTCACCTAAACCAATGAATCTTTGGCATCCAAATAATGTTAGCTGCCTGGTTCCACACCATGGTACCAACTGTCATTACCATGCAGAGCTGTGGTAAAGGGAGGGATCTAGATGGAACCATCCAGAAGTGTGCCAGATGCTGTAGAAGAGTCACCTCAAGCAAGGAAGCCTTGGCATCCAACACACTTGGTAATGCCATCTGCCTGTGGCCCCACCTGTTGACCAATGCATCTCTATTGTTTCCATAGAGAGCTGTAGTGACAGAAGGGCAGCTCTGGATAGAATCACGGTGCCGGACCGGCCTTCTGACTCTACCAGGAGTACGCTGGAGGCCAAGGATTCTCTGGCTGGACGACACAAGATTTTAGTTTTTAAGATTTTAGGAGGATTAAAATGTAGCATAAGCACAGTATAAATATCACACGTTTCTCTTCCCCTTTGATGTTCTCTCTCTTTCCTTTCTAAGCCTTCCTAATTGTGACAGCGAGGAAACAAAACAGAGCACGCTAGCCGCGCCAAAAAAAAAAAATCTGTCAGCTTAACCCCCCGACACCGAAGCATGCAAAGATCAGAACTGTATAACAGGGAGTTATCCAGTCGGGATATTTTGAGATCACTAATAAGTGTCACGTGGAAGCGAAGAGTAGTAGTTAATGTGGTCCAAGTTCCTCGGAAATCAGCGCAGCTCATCCAGAACAATCCCATCGCCCCTGGAATGTTCAGTTTGAAAGCAGACACTGTGACAAATGCCAAAGACATGTATACAAATCAGCTGTACACTTGATAACTAAACACTGGGAAACTGTTCCACTGCAAATAAAGATAAAGACCGAACTCCGACTAAAGCATGTGTTTGTTTTGGACAAAGTTTACACACCCACAGCATTTGCATTAACGCCACTTGTTATTTTTACCATGCTAAATTGCATTTTTTTTGGGTGCTGCAGTGCAAAGTTTTAATGCAATGTGCTGCTTTGATGCGTTTTTATTTCACAGCAAAAAAATTATATATATATATATATATATATATATATATTATATATATAATTTATTTTTAGTTTTTTTTGCTGTGAAATAAAAACGCATCATATAATATATATATATATATATATATATATATATATATATATATATATATATATATATATATATATATATATATATAGTAATGTGGTAATGTGGTACCCCACCAGTGCATGTACCCAGAATTCTCAACCAGATGGGTTGAGGGGCTCCAGGGTAGTTGTTCAGGTGTGTGTTGGCCTGATAGTAGAGTCAGGACCATGGTTCTGGACTCCACCTCAGAGAGACAGGAGGTCTCTAGGAGTCCAGAGAGTGCAGGTATGCACTAATCAAAGCCAGAGACCCAAGTCTGAGGACCAGTACAGCAAGAGGCTGTAAGCTGGGTGCACCAAGGTGTTTGCTGGAAAGGTCTGTAGGAGACAGACACGGACCTGGAGGGTAAGGCCAGAGCAGAGAGCTGCAATTGAGAGCCAACTAGGCTAAATGTCACATTTTTGTTGTTGACGGAAAGGAATGCTGAAACCCCTGCGAGGGAAACTTATCTGTGTTTATGGAACTTTCTTTTAACAAAAATGGGCAAACAAAGCCCTTAAAAAGAAGAACCAGCGAGTGGCGGAGTCCTTCATGCTTTACCTTTGATGCTGATCCTTTACAATATATATATATAAAATATAGATACAAGTCCTGAGCCATTTTTTCCTCAGACACGTAATGTAAGCTGGCTCCATTGAAGATAAAGGTGTTTGTCTTGTGCTGGAACGGTGTTAAGCAACGCCACCCCAAGAGAGATGTCTACCTTGGGAAAGGGATTCTGTGAGGTCCCGAAAACATGCCCTTTGCTTTACATCGGGGGTCTCAAAGCTTTCGAAATAAAGGGCCGGCTTGCTGTCCTTCAGACTTTAGAGGGGCCAGACTGTGGCCAGTGGGAATAGGAAATGTCCCAGTATCAGTGGGAGTAGACCAGGGGTGCCCAACCTTTTGAAGAGTGAGGGCCACTTAAGCGACTGGGTAACCGGTCGCGGGCCACAATGAGCAGAGCAGGCGGATGACAGGTCCGTGCACAGCGGACACGGGCACAGCCCACTCTACTCTATGGGTCCTGACAGAAGGGGATTGATTCTTCTGTTTTTTTGTTTTTTTTAGCGAATCAGATTGGTGGTAGGCGGGTGTAAAAGGACACAAATCTGTTTACATCTGCCGTTTCATAGAGGTGAATGGAGGGTCCGATTGAGTCGGACCGATTGTGTGAAAGGGGCCTTTCACACTAATGCAGCACAGTGCACCTGTGTCTTAGCTACACTTTGCCATAGACCAGGGATCCTCAAACTACGGCCCTCCAGCTGTTGCAGAACTACACATCCCATGAGGCCTTGTAAACTCAGACATTCACAGACATGACTAGGCATGATGGGAATTGTAGTTCCTGAACAACTGGAGGGCCGTAGTTTGAAGACCCCTGCCATAGACTTCTATTATATCCTGCAGGTGTGTTGCACTTTCTGAAAGCGCACCAAACCCGCAGGTAATAACAGAATTCTATGCCTCAGTGCAGGTAACCTGAAGGTGCGCTGCACCTGCGGATCAGTTTGAAAGCAGCCCAGTAACCACTGCGCAGGTATGCCCATATATGCACTGCAATTTTAGTAATAAGCTGACCTTTAATAACAGTCTTCCATTCAGGCATCACCTGCTGTTGCTGTCCCCGGCAGAGTGCATTTGGTATCACTCCGCCTGTGGCAAGAGACGGCGCTATACAGGAAGCATCAGCTTATACAGCTTTGCTCCACAGCTGCTTGCTTTGCCCACTTCATTAACAACACAGGTGCTCTGGGATGGCGGGTCTGCAACCTATGATCTGGGCTTGCCAATCCGCCATCCCACAGAAGGAGGTCGCGGGCCACATCAGAGGGCTCCGCGGGCCACTGGTCGGGCACCCATGGAGTACACAATGTTTATGCCATGTCTCCAGCATGGTGGGCAGTGGGAGTAAGCAAAAAAACTAAAAACAAAGTGCCTGTGGTCAGGAGGAAGAATAGTGCCCCATCATTGGTATTAGTGGGAGGAATAGTGCCCCATCATTGGTATTAGTGGGAGGAATAGTGCCCCATCATTGGTATTAGTGGGAGGAATAGTGCCCCATCATTGGTATTAGTGGGAGGAATAGTGCCCCATCATTGGTATTAGTGATAGGAATAGTGTCCCATCATTGGTATTAGTGATAGGAATAGTACCCCATCATTGGTATTAGTGATAGGAATAGTGCCCCATCATTGGTATTAGTGGGAGGAATAGTACCCCATCATTGGTATTAGTGGGAGGAATAGTACCCCATCATTGGTATTAGTGATAGGAATAGTGCCCCATCATTGGTATTAGTGGGAGGAATAGTACCCCATCATTGGTATTAGTGGGAGGAATAGTACCCCATCATTGGTATTAGTGAGAGGAATAGTACCCCATCATTGGTATTAGTGGGAGGAATAGTACCCCATCATTGGTATTAGTGGGAGGAATAGTGCCCCATCATTGGTATTAGTGAGAGGAATAGTGCCCCATCATTGGTATTAGTGAGAGGAATAGTACCCCATCATTGGTATTAGTGAGAGGAATAGTACCCCATCATTGGTATTAGTGAGAGGAATAGTGCCCCATCATTGGTATTAGTGAGAGGAATAGTACCTCATCATTGGTATTAGTGAGAGGAATAGTACCCCATCATTGGTATTAGTGAGAGGAATAGTACCCCATCATTGGTATTAGTGAGAGGAATAGTGCCCCACTGTTGACAGTAAGAGGAATAGTGCTTGGTATCCATGTGATGAACAGTGCCCCAAGGGCCATATAAAAGGCAAGCAAAAGGCTGCACCCGGCCCACAGGCTGCAGCTTGGAGACCACTGCTTAATAGGAATAAAAAGGACAAGACTATCGTTATACCAAGGTGAACTGGTGAAGATTCTTATTACTGGTCCATCAAGTTCAACCAAAAAAAAACAAATAAAATAGAAAAAAAAAAAAAGTACCTTAAAACTCTTTATAAAGAGTGGCCAAATTTGCTGGGCTGAGCAACATGGGTAATTTTAATCCCTTGCTGCATAGAGATTTAACCAAATTGCTTGCAGTCATCTAAATAGGCTAGAGACACACAGAAGATAAGCATCTCAATAACTACCGTATTTAAAATCGGCGTTGGTGTAGTGGTTAGCACTCTCACCTAGCAGTAAGAAGGGTCGCTGGTTCGAATCCCAACCACGACACTACCTGCCTGAAGTTTGCATGTTCTCCCTGTGCCTGCGTGGGTTTCCTCCGGGTACTCCGGTTTCCTCCCACAATCCAAAGACATGCAGGTAGGTTAATTGGCTTCTGTCCAAAAATTGGCCCTAGTATATGAATGGGGACCTTGGATTGTGGGCTCCTTGAGGGTAGGGACCGATGCGAGTGTGCAATGTACGGGGATGGGGACAATTGTAGACACTCAGGTTAAACTGGATGGACTGATGTCTTTATTTAACCTTACTAACTATGAAACTATAAACACACTTTTTTCCCCTTAAAATCAAGGGAAAATCGTGGGTGCGTGTTATACGCCGGTCCCACCGATCCCCTGCCGATTTCCGCTGACTGTGAGCGGAGCCGCCGAGATACACATAGCTGAGTGTACTCGGCTCTGCTCACAGTCACGCCCAGTCCCGCCACTGGACCTGTGCTATGTCCATCATAGGGCGAGACTGGGCGTGACTGTGAGCGGAGCCAAGAAGAGCAAAGTACACTCGGCTACGTGTATCTCGGCTCCGCCCAGTCCCTGCTATCTCGGCGGCGTTCGCTCAGCTCCGGTGTCCTGTCGGATAGTGTCCCCCATCGGATACTGTCCTCGGCGGTGCCAATTTTAAATCTATCAAGAAAAAATAAAAAATAAAAATCTATGAGTCTGGCACCCCGCATGGAGATTAAAGGGGGGCGGCACCTCTGCACCCCTTATGGACCGGCCGCCACTATCGATTAGAATAGCTGTCTGTAAGGGGAACATTCTTCCTAATGACCACTGATTCTCCAAACTATCCTCCAAACTATGGGGGAACTATATTGACCACCATTGTAACAGGCATTCTTCTTACCGACTTTAAGCCGTTTCTGAAATACATTGAAAAAAATGCCTCAAATATAAAAAAGGAAAAAAAAAAAAAAAAAAAACTGACAAGAATATTTGCAACTTATAAAAGTAAGTGATGTCAATTTCAACCATTAGGGCCCAGTTACACTTGGTCATTTTAAAAAGGCAGCCAAAATCTTGCTGCATGAAAATGCATGTCAAGTAGAAATCCCATTCTTCTCTATTGGGCCCTGCTCATATCTATGCGCTTCAGTTTAGTGTGAAAGGGAATCTATATGAACCCACGCACAGCGATGCGGGGCCTCGGCGCTGCATGCATCACAGAACAATGTGAATCCGGCCTTCCTCTTAAAGGAAAAATGAGATTACCCGCTTTTTGTGAGTAATTGCAACCTGGGTTAATGCAATATGTGATATTTGCGGTCTTCAAAAAGCGCACATGCTCTGCCTCCTTATTCATCTCGTCGATCAAGGCAAGCCGATTCTGGACGCACAAAAAGGAGGAAGTAACCAGCGCAAAAGAGGAATAAGAACCACAAAGCCCTCTGGAATCCCTCCTATTGAGATGGCTCAAGATTCGCACTCTCCCCTCCAGGCCTTTTTGATCAGCAACACTCTACAAGATAAATTGTTCTGCTAGTTCTCATCTCTCAGAGGATTTATAGTAATACTATAAAAAGGTTTTCAAGCAGTTATAAAATCTATTCTCCTCCAGTAACATGCTTATTCATTTGCAGCCAGTCCTTGCTGCAATCAGCCTCAGGCAAGCTTTAGGCCTGCTTTACACACTATAGCAGTGGTCCCCAAACTGCTATAGGGCCCCACATGGCCCTTTGCTTGCCCTTACCTGGCCTATTACCTGGTACTATTCCTCCCACCGCCACCAGCAACGGGGCACTATTCCTCCCACCGCCACCAGCAACAGGGCACTATTCCTCCCACCGCCATCAGCAACGGGGCACTATTCCTCCCACCGACACCAGCAACGGGGCACTATTCCTCCCACCGACACCAGCAACGGGGCACTATTCCTCCCACCGACACCAGCAACGGGGCACTATTCCTCCCACCGACACCAGCAACGGGGCACTATTCCTCCCACCGCCACCAGCAACGGGGCACTATTCCTCCCACCGCCACCAGCAACGGGGCACTATTCCTCCCACCGACACCAGCAACGGGGCACTATTCCTCCCACCGACACCAGCAACGGGGCACTATTCCTCCCACCGACACCAGCAACGGGGCACTATGCCTCCCACCGACACCAGCAACGGGGCACTATTCCTCCCACCGACACCAGCAACGGGGCACTATTCCTCCCACCGACACCAGCAACGGGGCACTATTCCTCCCACCGACACCAGCAACGGGGCACTATTCCTCCCACCGACACCACTAGTGGAGCATCATTTCTCCAACTGAAACTAACAATAGGGCACTATTCTTCCCACAGGCACCAGCAATGGAGCACCATTTCTCCCACTGGCACCAGCAATGGGGCATTATTCCTCCCACTGTCACCGACAATGCAGCACTAGTCCATCTGACACCAATAACAGAGACTATTCCACTTAATAAAAAAATCAATTATGGGGCACTATTCCAACTCCTACTGACCACAGTAAATTTGTTTATTCCCACCAACCCCAAGGCTTTTTTTACTTCCACTGACTAGCAATTTCTTCTACTGACTACAGTCCAGCCCCCCCCCCCCCCCCGAACAGTCCGAAGCACAGTCAACTGGCCCATTCTTTAGAATGTTTGGAGACCCCGGCCCTAGAGCCATCTTTCTTAACTACAGTTCCTCCATACATTGCTGGAGGTTGCCTGAGCAATGAACAAATTTCTGTCTTTCAGTAACCACCAGCATCAATTAACTTTTAATTTGTCTGCAAGGAGGACATTCATCCACTGACCACCAATATGGGTCCTTCTCCCACTGACCACCAATATGGGTCCTTCTCCCACTGACCACCAATAGATGAGACCATTAACACTGACTACCAATGGAAGAAGGCGCCTTTCCACTGACCACCGCTGTACGGGGGACTATAGGTTTTCACTGTACGTCTCTTTTCTGGCCATTATCATTTTATTATAGAGCAGTTAGGAGTGAATAAAAATCTTTCTGTGTCAAATATGCTAGATACAGTATGTTACATTCTTTAATGTATATTTTATTTACAACTTACTGGCTGTGCTAATGTATTTTAAAATAGCGATGCAATAATTTAGTAGGGTTTCCAAGAGACGTGAAAATTATATCAAGAGTCCCTCTGTGTTAAAAAAAAAAAAAAAAAAAAAAAAAAAGGTGGAGAAAGGCTGCTTCTGAGACAACACTAAAAAGCAAACCTTTTAAAAACCTTAGTAATTTAATTCAGAGCAAAAGAGGATAAGTGGTATAATCAGTCAAAAAGTGTTGCTATAGGAATCTTAGGTTATGGAGAAAAAAACTTGACTTTACCTGTAAATGTTGGCCTAGACTCTGCCCCTTCCTACCTACCGAGTAGCCCTCCCTATTGGTTTTATGATGCAATAGACAGGAGTGCCGGTGGCAGGGATAAGGCCCCACCCCGAGTGCCGGTGGCAGGGATAAGGCCCCACCCCGAGTGCCGGTGGCAGGGATAAGGCCCCACCCCGAGTGCCGGTGGCAGGGATAAGGCCTCAAGGGCTAGACAAAGGCAAGCAAAAAGCCAATTACAGCCCCAGGGCCGCAGTTTGAAGACCCCCGGCTTAGGCCACGATGACGGGGGAAGAGACCATGGCAACTTTTACAGGAAAGGTTAGTAAATTTTGTTGTAAATTCGGCAGCCTATATCTGATCATTTTGACATGTGGTTCTGGCTCAAGGTAGCCTTGACTAATGCAATTCCTTATGCACTCAATAATTGCTTAGGTATGCAATAAACATTATTAGGGTGTCTAAAAGCCACCAAGGTGTGGGATTGACTCATGGAAAAAAAAAAAAAATAATAATTCTGCCAGTCAATTTTTCGCCGCCTGCCCTGGCCATCACTCTCTCCAAGCTGGCCTGGCCAAGAAAGGTCAGCCAGGGTCATGGAGGGCCTTCAGACGCAAGTTCATTGTCTGATACAACCAGAACAATGAGCTGAACATTCAATTCCCTCTGCAGACACCTTTGTTTTCATAGGGAGTGTCAACTCTGCCTCATTTTTGTACAAGATCTAAGGTTGGCCTCATCTGCCGCTCTGCGAGTCACTTGTATTGTGTATGTTTCATCAACCGGCTGCATTGCATTCATTGTTTTTTCAAAGCTTACACCCCATACAAGTTCACCATGTCAAGTGTGTCTATGGATCATTTCTGGAAGAAAGAGTAGAGAATTGCCTTGCATCAAAGCATATCTATAGGCTTTCTGGATAGATTAGGGAAGGGTTAAAAATAAGTTTCCATCTAACCCCAACCCTGCCCCCCCCCCCCCCCCCCCCCATCTGTGATATTTGGGGATATTCCCTTTATTTGCTGACCTGCAGATACAGCGGGAAGCGAAAGAAAATCCTCTCCCAGAGTTATCACTAGAACAAGCACCCCCTTTGGAGAAATTGCCCTTTATTGTTTTTCTGGTGACAACTCAAAATTGTAGATTTTCCCCTCCCTTTTAGTTACAGTAGCAAATGGATAGCCACCGGGACAAAATACAACAAAATTTCCCTAGCAGGGGCACAGACCGCAATTAAAACCCAACATATTGTGAAGAAGAAAGAGAAAAAGAAAGAGAAAAAAAGAAAAAAAAGAGAAGAGAAAAAAAGAAAAGAAAGAGAAAAAAAGAAAAAGAAAAGAAAGAGAAAAAAAGAAAGAGAAAAAAAAGAAAGAGGAAAAAAAAAAAAGAAAAGAAAGAAAGAAAGAAAGAAAAGAAAAAAAGAGAGAGAAAAAAAAAGAAAGAAAAAAAGAAAGAAAAGACAAAGAAAGAAAGAAAGAAAAAAAGTAGAGAGAGAGAGAAAAAAAGAAAGAAAGAAAAAAAGAGAGAGAGAGAAAAAAAAGAAAGAAAGAAAAAAGAGAGAGAGAAAAAAGAAAGAAAGAGAAAAAAAGAAAGAAAGAGAAAAAAGAAAGAAAGAGAAAAAAAAGAAAGAGAAAAAAGAAAGAAAGAACGCATGTCCACTAAGGTCTTTTTTTTACAAGGGCAGAAGACTTGCAACCCACTGAAAAACAATCCATGTGGCGGATCGCTTCCAAGATCACAATTGGACAGCCAATTCACATGTGTTCACAAGGCGATATCATCCCCGTGTTTTTGATCCCCAGAGACTAGACTGCGTTTTCTAAAAGCACATCGAAGGTGCAGCACAGAGAACTTTGATGTGCTTGCATGAAAAACACACAATTCAGCCTGTCTTAACCTTTTAAAACACAGAGGAACCCTTGAAATAAAAACTCTGGCCTCAGGGAACCCCCTACAACAAATTACAATATCTACAACTCATGATACATTAGTGTGATGGTCAGTGGGAAGAACGCTCCTTACACCTGTGGATATTGGGAAGAGTTACCCCCCTTACAGATAGCTAAAAGGATCAATGGTGTCAGTGGAAACTTCTGAGAGGCAGAAATTGCTCAGATGAAAGAACCTTAGTGGATGAACTCTGGTCTAAGCCAACAGGAGTGAACCTAAAACTTGGATAAATCACGCTGCACCTAAAATCGCACGGGCGTGATTTGCACGAAGGTAAAAAAAAAAAAAAAAAAAAAAAAAAAAAAAAAAAAAAGCCTTTACAATTACTTTAATACAGCATGTCCCTCAAGGCACATAGGTTGGACTTGATGGACTTGTGTCTTTTTTCAACCTCACCTACTATGTAACTATAACAGAGAATACATTTGACTAAAAAAAATTAGTTTAGGCTGTAAAACCAAAATTTAAAGGTTAATAAAAAAAGTTTTGTTCCAACCCCTGCAACTGACACCTTTGCTAGATAAATTGGTGTGCTAAAGCAGTGGTTCTCAACCTCAGTCCTCAAGTACCTCCAACAGTCCATGTTTTCAGGTTTTCCTTTACTTTGCACCGCTGCTTTAAATCAATATCAATGACAGGGTATTGATAAGAGCTATTTTATCCAAGGGAAGTTCCCAAAACGTGGCCAGTTGGGGGTACTTGAGGACTCCACGGACGAATGTCTGTCGTCGGATTTTCCGAGCGTGTGTACACAAGTCTGTCGGACAAAAGTCCAAAGTACAAACACGCATGCTCGGAAGCAAGGATGAGCCGGAAGCGGTCGGTCTTGTAAACTAGCGATCGTAATGGAGAATGAACATTCGTGACGCGACAAATTATGTAATCTCGAAATGCAGCGCACGATTCTCTTCTTCTTTAATGGGATAATAATGAAGCTGCTTTGCTGGTGATACTGATGGAGTTATCTTTTTATTATTTTTTTTCGGCAAGTTACAACACCATTATCCCGTAGTTTTTAAGATCAAAGATACAACTATGTTGTTGTCCCTTGTCAAATTTTACATTGTATTTTTTTTTTTTTTTTTTTAAATGCAACTGCTACTCCCAAACTGTAATTTATACACACACACACACACACACACACACACACACACACACAATTATAATAAAATAATAATAATAATAATAATAATAATAAAAAATATACCAAACCAAAAAAGTAAAAAAATTTCAAAAGCAATAACTCCAAGGCCAATAATAAATAACACGTTATCTCCTCTGATTCCGCAACATGTCTGGTTGACGAACGGCCCTTCAGAAACTAACTGAAAAACGTGAAATGAAAAAGCATGAATCACTCAAACTTCTACTAACACGAAATTAGCAGAAGGAGCCCAAAGGGTGGCACTAAAGAGCTGAAAAACCATGTAGTACGTCACTACGCTCGTGATTGTTGGCCGACAATTGTGTGCCTTGTGTATGCAAGACAAGTTTGGGTCAACGCCCTTTGGACAAAAGTCCATGGTTTTGTTGGCCAACAATCCGATTGCGTGTACGAGGCTTAAGAGTTTATAAAACTATCTTACAGAGGATACAGAAAAACAATAGCTGTGTGGATGATATGGACAGACAGCATTGTATATGTGGTTTTTGGTTTTCCCAAAGTGCCACTTTAAAATTTCCATATCCCTTCTCCCCTGGTACCCAGGTTGATGGGCCCACAGATGGAGATCTGATGATAGATGGCACACAGCCCTGTCCTCAGAAAACAATCACTCTAATTTGGACTATACAGATGGGACTCGTAGCTGAACTTTGTTATTCCTTGTAAAAGGAGCTGGAGAGCAGAAGATCCAATTACCAGAGACCTTTCAGAAATACGAGGTGATGGTTGTAATATTCGTAAAAAGGTCGGCAGGCTATGAAGGCTTCTAGGATTAGCCCAACATCAACAATGAATCCATCCCCCCTACAGAGAAATGATGCATCGGGATGTTCTTCTAGTTCTGTTCTCCTCTGGCAGCCATCTGATCGCTCTTGAGGAGAATATATTCTGGACGGTACCAAGAGCAGCGCTGGTTATAAAGTAACCGGGTCTTGTGTCTACACAGACTTATCCATCCAGAGATAACAGAGGGTTGTTCTGCCATAGAGCTGCATTGGAGGGCAGTGAAGACATTGGTGGTCTAAATGGACCTCTGATGTCTCCATAAGGAGGAGGAGGACCTCTCACCTGCCCATCCTATCGCAGTCCCCCCAACCACTCCACCTTTAGCTGCAGAGGCAGTTCTGGAGAACAGATTCTGGCCGATATCGTGCGCAGCGCTGGTTATAAAGTAACCGGTTATTGGGTATTGTGTTTACACAGACTTATCCGTCTAGAGATAAGAGAGGGTTGTTATGTCATAAAAGTGACTCACCGCTCCGCCACTAAACTCACTAGAGTCGTATTCTGCCCAGGCAGAGTCTCTGGAGACGTCATCGTTATAGTGCAATAAACGGAACAGACACAGGATGGGACATCTGGTAAGTCGGGGGCTTTCAGAAGGTGTGTAGGTAGGTGTGTAGGTAGGTGTGTGGACACGTTTCTTCTCTGGAAAAGGAGGGCGTAATATACGGCAATATATCACTGGTGTCAACCGATGGCAGCTGGCTGTACACGGGTCATAGCGTGCTCATAGTTAGTAAGGTTGAATACAGGGGGTCCCCGAGTTATGAACTCGTTAGGGACTGCCGGCCTGTTCTTAAGTCGGAATTGTTCGTAAGTTGGCCGCGCATGCGCAGACCGACAATTACAGAGAATTACGGACATTTCCGATGTTCCGTCTATTGCCGTTCTGCACATGTGCGGCAAATTACGGACATTTCCGAAGTTTGCTGGCATTTTCCGAGGCTCCGTATGGCCGTGCATGCGCAGAATGGCAGAAAATGGCGGAGGGTCCCCGCAGCGCCCCGTTCGTAAGTAGGGGATGTTCGTAGGTCGGGCGTTCGTAAGTCGGGACCCCCTGTAAAGACATCAGTCCATCCAGTGTCTACAATTGTCCCTATCCCTGTACATTGCACACTCACATCGTCCCTACCCTCAAGGAGCCCACAATCCAAGGTCCCATTCATATACTAGGGCCATTGTTTTTTTTTTTTTTTTTGGACAGAAGCCATTAACCTACCAGCATGTCTTTGGATTGTAGGAGGAAACCAGAGTACCCGGAGGAAACCCACGCTGGCACAGGGAGAACATGCAAACTCCAGGCAGGTAGTGTCATGGTTGCTCGGCAAAGACATTTTGTTATTATTCACGATTTATATAGCGCCAACAGTTCACGCAGTGCTTTGCAATGTATAGGGGGGACAACACAATTACAGCTTACATTCTAAAGGGAGGGGGTGGCGGTACAAAAGGTAATAGCTGCAGAGAATGATTTGATGGGGGTGGCTCTGGGACAGTTGTTAGGTGGGTGTGGGATAGGCTTCCCTGAAAAAATTAGTTTTCAGGGATCTCCTAAAGGTGGACAGGGTAGGGGCTGATCGGACATACTGGGGCAGGGAGTTCCAGAGAATGGGAGAGGCTCTGGAGAAGTCCTGAAGGCGAGCATGGGAGGAGGTAACAAGGGAGTTAGAGAGCAGGAGGTCCTGGGAGGAGCGGAGGGGATGATTTGGGCGATATCTGCAGATGAGGTTGGTGATGTAGATAGGGATGATGTTGTGGATGGCTTTGCATGTTATGGTTAGCATTTTGAATTTTACACGGTGGGGGAGGGGAAGCCAGTGAAGGGATTGGCAGAGGGGCAGCAGTCACGGATCGATTAGTGAGGTGTATTAGTCTAGCAGCAGCATTCATAAAAGACTGAAAGGGGGGGGGGGGGGGGGGGGGGGGGGGGGGGGGGTAGCCTTCTTAAGGGTAGGCCAATGAGGAGAGAGTTGCAGTAGTCAAGGCGGGATATAATCAGAGTGAATTTTCATGGTTTTGAACCACTTGCGGACTGACCCATAGTAGCTTTACCGCTACAGGGCAGGCGCTCTGTGCAGAATCGCATATATACGTGATTCTGCACTTACACATAGGGGGCACACGCTGCTTCTACTGCGATTAGTCATAGCAGAAGCCGATCAGCGGGTGCCGGTCAATGGATGTCTGCTGGCACTCGCTGATCGGCGAGGAGATGGAAATTAAAGTGGAACCTTAGGCACTGGAGACACTTCTACTGTGATTAGTCACAGCAGAAGCCGATCAATGGGTGTTGGCCAATGGATGCTCAACACCACTCGCTGATCGGCGAGGAGACACACTCTGGACCCAGCTCTGCATTTGTAAAGGCCACCGAGCTCCATCCTGGCAGCAGGGAATAAAATCCAGCATATCCCATAGTGAAAGCACCTCACAGTACACAAACACTGGCTTGGCACACATTTAACCCTTTGATCACCCTAGAGGTTTAACTCCTTCCCAGCCAGTGTTATTAGTACAGTGACAGTGCATATTTTGTTAGCACTGATCACTGTTTTAGCGTCACTGGTTTCCACAAAGTGTCAGATTGTCCGCCACATTAATCGCAGTCCTGCTATAAGTTGCTGGTCATTGCCCTTACTAGTAAAATATATAATGTATTACACACACACACACACACACACACACACACACACACACACAATGAATAGATAATGAGGAAACACATACACACCATAGTTTGTAGACGCTAGAACTTTTGCGCCAACCAATCAATATACACTTATTGAGATTTTTTTATACCAAAAATATGTAGCAGAATACATATTGGCCTTTAATTTATGAAGAAATTCGATTTTTTGGTTTTATAGCAGAAATTACAAAATATTGTTCTTTTCCAAAAACTTGAATTAATTTATGTATAGCGTTGCATGACCACACGATTGTCAGTTAAGTAATGCAGTGCCTGATCATGAAGGGGGGGGGGGGGGGAGAGGGAGCAAGGAAGGAAGGAAGGAAGGGGGGGGGGAGGGAGAGGGAGCAAGGAAGGAAGGAAGGGGGGGGAAGGGAGAGGGAGCAAGGAAGGAAGGAAGGAAGGAAGGAAGGATGGAAGGAAGGGGGGGGGGGAGGGAGCAAGGAAGGAAGGAAGGGGGGAGGGAGAGGGAGCAAGGAAGGAAGGGGGGGGGAGAGGGAGCAAGGAAGGAAGGAAGGAAGGGGGGAAGGGAGAGGGAGCAAGGAAGGAAGGAAGGGGGGGGAAGGGAGAGGGAGCAAGGAAGGAAGGAAGGAAGGAAGGAAAGAGAAGGAAGGGGGGGGGAAGGGAGAGGGAGCAAGGAAGGAAGGAATGGGGGGGAAGGGAGAGGGAGGAAGGAAGGGAGAGGAGAGGGAGGAAGGAAAAGGGGGGGGGGGGGAGGGAGAGGGAGCAAGGAAGGAAAAGGGGGGGGGGAAGGGAGAGGGAGCAAGGAAGGAAAAGGGGGGGGGGGGAGAGGGAGCAAGGAAGGGAGAGGGAGCAAGGAAGGAAAAGGGGGGGGAAGGGAGAGGGAGCAAGGAAGGGAGAGGGAGCAAGGAAGGAAAAAGGGGGGGGGAAGGGAGAGGGAGAGGGGGAGGGAGCAAGGAAGGAAAAAGGGGGGGGAGGGAGAGGGAAGCAAGGAAGGGGAGGGAGCAAGGAAGGAAAAGGGGGGGGGGGCAGGGAGAGGGAGCAAGGAAGGGGGGGGGGGAGGGAAGAGAAGGAAAAAGGAGGGGGGGGAGGAAGAGGGAGCAAGGAAGGAAGAGGGGGGGAAGGGAAAGAGGGAAGGGGGGAAGGGAGAGGGAGCAAGGAAGGAAAAAGTGGGGGGTGGAGGGAGAGGGAGCAAGGAAGGGTGAAGCAAGAAGAAAAGGGGGGGGGGGTGGGAGGGAGAGGGAGAGGGAAGCAAGGGAAGGAAAAAAGGGGGGGGGGGGAGGGGAGAGGGGGAGAGGGCAAGGAAGAAAAGGGGGGGGGGGAAGGGAGAGGGGAGGGAGCAAGGAAGGAAAAGGGGGGGGAAAATGGAAGAGGAGCAAGGAAGGAGAGGGAGGGGGGGGGGGGGAGGGGCAAGGAAGGGAAAGAGGGGGGGGAAGGAAGAGGGGTAGCAAGGAAGGAAAAGGGGGGGGGGGGGGAGAGGGAGGGGGAGAGGGGGAGGGAAAAGGGGGGGGGGAAGGGGGGGGGGGGGGGGGGGGGGGGGGGGGGGGGGGGGGGGGGGGGGGGGGGGGGGGGGGGGGGGGGGGGGGGGGGGGGGGGGGGGGGGGGGGGGGGGGGGGGGGGGGGGGGGGGGGGGGCGAGGGGGGAAGGGGGGGGGGGGGGGGGAGGAAAAGGGGAAGGGGGGAAGGGGGGGGGGGGGGGGGGGGGAAGGGGGGGGGGGGTGAAGGGAGGGGAAAGGGAGAGGGAGGAAGGGGGGGGGGGGGGTGGGGGAATGGGGAAAGGGGGAGGCAGGGGGAGGGTGGGGAGCAAAGGGGGGGGGGGGGAAAGGGGGGGAAGCCAAGGGGGGGGGGGGGGGGGGGGGAAGGGGGGGGGGGAAAATGGGGGGGGGGAAAGGGGGGGGGGGGGGGGGGGGGGGGGGGGGGGAAGGAAGGAAGGAAAGGGGGCAAGGAAGGGGAGGGGGGAAGGGGGGGGGGGGGGGAGGGGAGGGGGGGGGGGGGGGGAGGGGGAAAATAGGGGGGGGGGAAAGGGGGAGGTGGAAGGGGGAAGGGGGGGGGAAGGGGGGGGGGGAAAGGAAATGGGGGGGGGGGGCAAGGAAGGTTAAAAGGGGGGGGGGGGGGGGAAGGAAGGAAGGAAAGGGGGTAGGGGAAGGGGGTGAATAGGAAGGGGGGGGGGGAAGGGAGAGGGTGCAAAAGGGAATGGGGGGGGAGGAGGGAGAGGGAGGAAGGAAGGGGGGGAGGGAGAAGGGAAAAGAAAGGAAGAAGAAGGAAGGAGAGGGAGGAAGAGAAAGGGAGGGGAAAGAAAGAAGAAAGAAAGAAAGAAAAGAAAAAAAAGGGAAAAAGATAAAAAGAAAGAAGAAAGAAAAGAAAGAAATGAGAAAGAAAAAGAAAAAGAAAGGAAAAAGAAAAAAAAAAGAAAAAATAAAGAAAAAAATAAAAAAGAAAAAAAAAAGAAAATAAAAGAAAGAAAGAAAGAAAGAAGAAAAAGAAAGAAAGAAAGGAAAATAGAAAAAAGAAAGAAAGGAGAAAAAAGAAAGAAAAGAAAGAAAGAAAGAAAGAAAAAGAAACCTTCAAATCCACCATCCAGGATCTGGTCCCTCTCCAGATACAGGTTGTCCTCCCTGCACCGCTCATACTGCTCCGCTGCCTCCAGTCCTATCAACTTTATCAAAGCTCAGAGCATTACTTGGAGGAAAGTTACTTAAAACACCATTAAGCCGGGAGATTAATTCTCCTCGGAGCTTGATTATAATTACAGAGAGAACCTCGCTAGGCAAGTGCAGCGGTAGGAAGCCACGGGGAGCCGCGCACCTCTCCGGATGAAGATTTAATAATAATTGGGAGCAAAAAACTGTAAAAAGTTCTGTGAAAAAAAAAAAAAAAAATGAAATAAATAAAAGATGGATTTCTAATAAGATAAAACAGAACTAGGTTAAAGTGGACCTGTCATTAAAAGTCATACTTTACATTAACTCAAATCTACATTGCTAAATCCTCTCAAGCACACACAAGGATTTTTTTCCCTGGTCCACCCTCAGTGAGAGACAAGCAGATCAGCAAAGCACAACCACTGAGCAGCGCTACTAGATAATAGGCGGAGCTTGCATACCTAATGAGCAAATATGGACAAACCATAATGCTAAACCGAAAAGAATGCAAATCAATACATTTCTTTACATGAACACCAACCTCATCCATGTACATAAAAACCTTTTTAAAAATACAGCCCCCCCCCCTTAGGACACCGTAAAAAATAAATCAAGCATTATTTCTAACAAATACAGTAACTTAAAGTGGCTGTAAATCTCAAGCATGAAATATGAACAAAGCGTCTCCCTCTATAGTGTGTACTTGTCTCAGTCCAGAGCACTAAATGTAATCCGTCTGCCGACTCCTTGGATCACTTCAGACAAGTTTTCCAAACACCAAGAAAAATAAATAAACGGTGACGGGGGGAGCCCCTTCCCTTCCCTCCAAATCAGACAAGCTGAATAATTCAGCATTTTGCACAGATATAGAGAAGAGAATACTGCAGATAAACAGTTACAACTTATGTAGGAGAATTTTCTTCATCTCTGTACATCACCTGGGGATAGTGGCTTCACTGAGTATATGGAAGGGTTTACAACCACTTTAAGGCTGAGCTCCTAAACACACAGATGAAAACAGATATAGGAGAGATGTTTTACCTGCCAAAAAAGATTTGTACGCGTCCATCCAGACCTGAGATTTACACAGCTCAGCCCCACAGCCCTGTCTGGCCAGGTAGGAGACCCAATTTAGTTTTTCATCTGTCCCTTCCCCAGTGTGTTACTGAACAGTAAAGGAATAGCGTGTGATTGATGAGCTCATCCCTCTGTCACTTGGCTCTCCCCTCCCATCAGCAGGCTCCCTGTTAGCACATGAACGAACGGGTTTCTTGCGCCGTTTCTCCCTCCTCCAGTCTGAGCTCTGCTGTGCAGGGACTGCAATAGGTTGATATCAGGTCAATGCAATGTCAGGTACTCCCATTGGTTGGGGTGGGGGTTTACATATACGGAAATGCATGCTTTAACTCACACAGCAATGCGTGCTACATGCTTTGACCAATGGTCAACACATGAAGTAAACGCACAAGCGTTGCAATACACCATGCGTTGCGGCAAAAATTGACACGATCGATTTTTGGGGTGTTTGAAGCCCATTGATTTCCATAGAATGCAACACACATTAACGCACCCCAGAAAGACGAATGGGCCCCCATGAGGATGTGTTCATAATTACGGAACTGCAATATTTTGTGTATTTTATAGCCACCTCCGTTCATCTTTAACATAAACCGGGGGATATATTTTTAGAAGATCACACATAGTAGAGGCCTGACATATTCAAATTTACTCCAATTATAAAATTTGGGCTTTTATGGACTTCCCCTCCCGCATACAAGTCGAGATATTACAATGTAATCAGATTAGACGGTAAAAAATCTGGATGTAGCATCTGGCTGGTTTTAGAGAACACTACTAAAAATGATTTGTATTTTTGCTGTTTGCTCCCATAGAAGTTTATCTGCCAGGCTTCGGAGATGCCAGGCCATAAAGTATTCATAACATGAAGAGATAGAAAGGCTTTTATATGAAGGAATACTCTTTGGTGATTCTTTGGGTGACTCAGCTCTCATTAAAAATGCAGCATTGGAAAATATCACAATTACTAGTATTTGCCCAAAAATTTAATCTTTTAAAAAAGCACTCAAAGCCAGGACGAGCGCCACTCTCCGAGGCCCGAGGCCCAGGACCGGCGCCAATCTCCGAGGCCAGGAAGAGCGCCAATTTCCGAGGCCAGGAAGAGCGCCAATCTCCGAGGCCAGGAAGAGCGCCAATCTCCGAGGCCAGGAAGAGCGCCAATCTCCGAGGCCAGGACGAGCGCCAATCTCCGAGGCCAGGAAGAGCGCCAATCTCCGAGGCCAGGAAGAGCGCCAATCTCCGAGGCCAGGACGAGCGCCAATCTCCGAGGCCAGGACGAGCGCCAATCTCCGAGGCCAGGACGAGCGCCAATCTCCGAGGCCAGGACGAGCGCCACTCTCCGAGGCCAGGACGAGCGCCACTCTCCGAGGCCAGGACGAGCGCCAATCTCCGAGGCCAGGACGAGCGCCAATCTCCGAGGCCAGGACGAGCGCCAATCTCCGAGGCCAGGACGAGCGCCAATCTCCGAGGCCAGGAAGAGCGCCAATCTCCGAGGCCAGGAAGAGCGCCAATCTCCGAGGACAGGACGAGCGCCACTCTCCGAGGACAGGACGAGCGCCACTCTCCGAGGACAGGACGAGCGCCACTCTCCGAGGACAGGACGAGCGCCAATCTCCTAGGACAGGACGAGCGCCAATCTCCGAGGACAGGACGAGCGCCAATCTCCGAGGACAGGACGAGCGCCACTCTCCTAGGACAGGACGAGCGCCACTCTCCGAGGACAGGACGAGCGCCACTCTCCGAGGTCCATAGCCAGGAGGAGCGCCAATCTCCAAAGGTCCAAAGCCAGGAGGAGTGCCAATTTCCACGGTCCAAAGACAAAGAGGAGCGCCAATCTCCAAGGTCCAAAGCCAGGAGGAGCTCCAATCTCCGCAATCCAAAGCCTTCAACCAATGCTTACCAGGTAAATTCATCACCAAAAAGACAGACATGGCTCCCTGCTAAGTCCCTATTTCATTCCTCTATCTGAAAATCCACAACATGAAACCATGCCAATGGCAGAGCACCTCCAGTCTCCATATACAACCTATAAAACAATATTCCTCCACATTCTGAAACATGGAAGGCTGCAAGTTAATAGATCATTGAAGTCAGCTCCCCAGAGTAACCTCTGTCTGTGCCTGGTCTGCTTTAAAAGGTGGAATTCCAGACAAAGCATTTCAATTTAGCTTTGGGATGGAGTGGAGAACCTCGGTCAGGCTTTTATTGCTATGCGTGTTCCTACTGTGAACTTCTGTCCCCCCCCCCCCCCCCCCCCCCTAGTGATGGTAGATGGGAGAAGTCTACTGAGGAAGAGTTAGAACCACCTTCATAAATTAAATTTTACATTGGGCTCAGTCCAGGTGAGAGTCAACTGTAGGTGGATTTCGGAGAGCCAAGTCACCAGGCGGATTCAGTTTTTCAGCATCAAGGTCCTACTGCAACAGTTCCTCTCTTCTGTCCACCTTGGACATGTTGCTATTGAGACCTACCAACCCCTTCGGGGGTTTCCCTACTCCTCTTCCTGCGCTCTACATAATATATAAAGCCCAAACGTGTAGAGTGAGATATCCTTGTGAAGCGAGTGTCCGGTGTACAGCCCTACAACTTCATTCCCAGGTCTACATGGAAGGGTAAAGGGGCTTCAACTCTGCACGTTGATATACCACATTGGGTTGCTGATCACTTTACCTCATTGAAATTATAAATATAATAATGGATGGATGGATGGATGGAATGCTCCTGTGGGCTGGATTGTAATTCTATAATAATAAGCATCTAAATTCTTCAAATCTGTTATTTCAGAGCGATGCCGTTCTTCCCGCACACAGGCCCTTTGCTACAGACAATGTCTCTCTCAAGTGTTAACAGGCACGGAGAAGTGAACAGCTCCTGTTATCCGGTACTACAGGGCCGCACATTGTAGCGGCACGCTCCCTCTCCCAGGGTGACCCCAGCAATGGTTGGTGTGTGTGTGCATTCTGTACACTAACCTGGCGTGACCACAGAGCTGCTGAACCCAGCCCGACAATGAGCCTTTCCGGAATCATCACCGGTACGCCTAATCCCGAGCCATCAGCTTCTAGACAAGCCGTGCATTATACATACATGATAGCCATGTATTATTCACAGGAACAACAAATTGTACCGGAAAAGAGAAGCACGCTGAAGAGGTCAAGGGATCTATAATTCATCCCCCCGTGCCCATATACTTTACAATCAGATGGTGTAAATCTGACCCCGGTCCTACCTTTCAGTCTTCGCACAGTGGTACCAGCTCTTCTCCTGGACTGAAAGAACTTTCTCAGATTTCCCTGCACACTGTGAGCTTCTCACAAGAAGTTTAACAAAAAGAGCAGAAATATCAGATTCACACGGGGACTGCCCTCCTACAGGTCTCACACGGGAGGGGACTGCCCTCCTACAGGTCACACCATGGGGGGGACTGCCCTCCTACAGGTCACACCATGGGGGGGACTGCCCTCCTACAGGTCACACCATGGGGGGGACTGCCCTCCTACAGGTCACACACGGGAGGGGACTGCCCTCCTACAGGTCACACACGGGAGGGGACTGCCCTCCTACAGGTCACACACGGGGGGGGGGGGGACTGCCCTCCTACAGGTCACACACGGGAGGGGACTGCCCTCCTACAGGTCACACACTCGGGAGGGGACTGCCCTCCTACAGGTCACACACCGGGAGGGGACTGCCCTCCTACAGGTCACACACGGGAGGGGACTGCCCTCCTACAGGTCACACACGGGAGGGGACTGCCCTCCTACAGGTCACACACGGGAGGGGACTGCCCTCCTACAGGTCACACACGGGAGGGGACTGCCCTCCTACAGGTCACACACGGGAGGGGACTGCCCTCCTACAGGTCACACACGGGAGGGGACTGCCCTCCTCCGATGCCCTCCTACAGGTCACACACGGGAGGGGACTGCCCTCCTACAGGTCACACACGGGAGGGGACTGCCCTCCTACAGGTCACACACGGGAGGGGACTGCCCTCCTACAGGTCACACACGGGAGGGGACTGCCCTCCTACAGGTCACACACGGGAGGGGACTGCCCTCCTACAGGTCACACACGGGAGGGGACTGCCCTCCTACAGGTCACACACGGGAGGGGGACTGCCCTCCTACAGGTCACACACAGGGAGGGGACTGCCCTCCTACAGGTCACACACGGGGGGACTGCCCTCCTACAGGTCACACACGGGGGGACTGCCCTCCTACAGGTCACACACGGGGGGACTGCCCTCCTACAGGTCACACACGGGGGGACTGCCCTCCTACAGGTCACACACGGGGGGACTGCCCTCCTACAGGTCACACGGGGGGACTGCCCTCCTACAGGTCACACACGGGGGGACTGCCCTCCTACAGGTCACACCGGGGGGACTGCCCTCCTACAGGTCACACGGGGGGACTGCCCTCCTACAGGTCACACGGGGGGACTGCCCTCCTACAGGTCACACGGGGGGACTGCCCTCCTACAGGTCACACTGGGGGACTGCCCTCCTACAGGTCACACTGGGGACTGCCCTCCTACAGGTCACACGGGGGGACTGCCCTCCTACAGGTCACACTGGGGGACTGCCCTCCTACAGGTCACACTGGGGACTGCCCTCTACAGGTCACACTGGGGACTGCCCTCTACAGGTCATATGGGCTTCTCATACCAGCGATATTCCAAGAAGCCTGCGGTGAAAAAATACATGGACTGTAATTGCTAGTTGCCTGGCTGTTGGGTGTCCCAAGCCTTTGGATTGCTCTAACAGGTATGCAAATCAGGGGTTCCGACTTCACTAGCCATATGCTTGTTCCAGCAGAGGCAACCCGGACAAGAAAGTCACCGATGGATTGCAATAAAACTCAATCATGGAGAGAACTTTGCTCATTGGCTTGATAATGATGTGTCTTCTGTGTAGGAGGTCAGTGGGAATACTTGGGTCCAATGCAGAATTTTCAGGGGAAAAAAGGTCCTTGTTTGGAGACCAATTCAGGCCTGTCATTGGGCCAAAGACATTGTCCTTACTAATGATTGGATGGCTGCAATCCTTTCCTTTGGAGAACAAATTGCCTATATATTGGATAATGAACAAGCACTTCCCTTCAAATCCAGCTTGTGTTCAGTTCGGTGAAAGACAGTCTGGATGACCTCTCCATACACTTCAGCCATTTATCAGATTCCAACTCATCAACCGTTTATCAAAAATAAATAAAAATGCTCAACCTCCCCCCAATTGGTTATTGCCCAGCCCCAGCAACTGTCCCGTGCCCAGCTCAACCCCCCCCCCCCCACCAACCAACTGTCCCGTGCCCAGCTCAACCCCCCCCCACCAACTGTCCTGTGCCCAGCTCAACCCCCCCGCCAACTGTCACGTGCCCAGCTCCACCCCCCCGCCAACTGTCCCGTGCCCAGCTCCACCTCCCCACCAACTGTCCCGTGCCCAGCTCCACCTCCCCACCAACTGTCCCGTGCCCAGCTCCACCTCCCCACCAACTGTCCCGTGCCCAGCTCCACCTCCCCACCAACTGTCCCGTGCCCAGCTCCACCTCCCCCACCAACTGTCCCGTGCCCAGCTCCACCTCCCCCACCAACTGTCCCGTGCCCAGCTCTCAACCCCTCCCCCTCTCAACTGTCCCGTGCCCAGCTCAACCCCCCCTCCCAACCATCCCCAGCTCAAACCCCCCCCCCCAGCTGTCCCGTGCCCAGCTCAACCCCCCCCCCCCAACTGTCCCGTGCCCAGCTCAACCCCCCCCAACCGTCCCATGCCCAGCTCAACCACCCCCCGCCAACTGTCCCGTGCCCAGCTCCACCTCCCCACCAACTGTCCCGTGCCCAGCTCAACCCCTCCACCAACCGTCCCCAGCTCAACCACCCCCAACCAACTGTCCCGTGCCCAGCTCAACCACCCCCAACCAACTGTCCCGTGCCCAGCTCAACCCCCCCACCAACTGTCCCGTGCCCAGCTCCACCTCCCCACCAACTGTCCCGTGCCCAGCTCCACCTCCCCACCAACTGTCCCGTGCCCAGCTCCACCTCCCCCACCAACTGTCCCGTGCCCAGCTCTCAACCCCTCCCCCTCTCAACCGTCCCGTGCCCAGCTCAACCCCCCCTCCCAACCATCCCCAGCTCAAACCCCCCCCCCAGCTGTCCCGTGCCCAGCTCAACCCCCCCCCCCCCCCCCCCCCCCCCCAACTGTTCCCCGTGCCCAGCTCAACCCCCCCCAACCGTCCCATGCCCAGCTCAACCACCCCCCGCCAACTGTCCCGTGCCCAGCTCCACCTCCCCCACCAAATCTGTCCCGTGCCCAGCTCAACCCCTACATCAACCGTCCCCAGCTCAACCCCCCCACCAACTGTCCCGTGCCCAGCTCAACCACCCCCAACCAACTGTCCCGTGCCCAGCTCAACCCCCCCACCATCTGTCCCGTGCCCAGCTCAACCCCCCACCAACTGTCCCGTGCCCAGCTCAACCCCCCCACCAACTGTCCCGTGCCCAGCTCAACCCCCCCACCAACTGTCCCGTGCCCAGCTCAACCCCCCCCCACCAACTGTCCCGTGCCCAGCTCAACCCCCCCACCAACTGTCCCGTGCCCAGCTCAACCCCCCCACCAACTGTCCCGTGCCCAGCTCAACCCCCCCACCAACTGTCCCGTGCCCAGCTCAACCCCCCCACCAACTGTCCCGTGCCCAGCTCAACCCCCCCACCAACTGTCCCGTGCCCAGCTCAACCCCCCCACCAACTGTCCCGTGCCCAGCTCAACCCCCCCACCAACTGTCCCGTGCCCAGCTCAACCCCCCCCACCCAACTGTCCCGTGCCCAGCTCCACCCCCCCACCAACTGTCCCGTGCCCAGCTCCACCTCCCCCACCAACTGTCCCGTGCCCAGCTCCACCTCCCCCACCAACTGTCCCGTGCCCAGCTCAATCCCCCCCCACCAACTGTCCCGTGCCCAGCTCAATCCCCCCCCACCAACTGTCCCGTGCCAGCTCAATCCCCCCCACCAACTGTCCCGTGCCCAGCTCAATCCCCCCCACCAACTGTCCCGTACCCAGCTCAATCCCCCCCCCACCAACTGTCCCGTGCCCAGCTCTCAACCCCTCCCCCTCTCAACCGTCCCGTGCCCAGCTCAACCCCCCCTCCCAACCATCCCCAGCTCAAACCCCCCCCCCCCAACTGTCCCGTGCCCAGCTCAACCCCCCCCAACTGTCCCGTGCCCAGCTCAACCCCCCCCCCAACCGTCCCGTGCCCAGCTCAACCACCCCCCGCTTACCGTCCCGTGCCCAGCTCCACCCCCCCGCCAACTGTCCCGTGCCCAGCTCCACCCCCCCGCCGACTGTCCCGTGCCCAGCTCCACCTCCCCACCAACTGTCCCGTGCCCAGCTCCACCTCCCCACCAACTGTCCCGTGCCCAGCTCAACCCCCCCCACCAACCGTCCCCAGCTCAACCCCCCCCACCAACCGTCCCCAGCTCAACCACCCCCAACCAACCGTCCCCAGCTCAACCACCCCCAACCAACTGTCCCCAGCTCAACCCCCCCACCAACTGTCCCGTGCCCAGCTCAACCCCCCCACCAACTGTCCCCTGACCAGCTCATCAACCATTTACCCCATTCCAGTGATCTGTTCTGCCCTTTAAACACATCATAAGCTAGTTAGGAAGAACCTGTCAGGATAAAATATGGGAGCTGCTACTGTAAACCCCGGAGCCGTCATCCTCATATTTTGCTATTTAAGCCACTGAAAAGCAACACCAGTACAATCCCTGCACACTTATGTGACCAACTAGGAGGACAACCACACAGCTCTCACATTAAGTCAGCAATACCAGCCTCCTAAAAATTTTACCAGCGCAGTAGCTTAGTGGTTAGCATGTCTGCCTTGCAGCACCGGAGTCCTCGTCTAAATACCAACCAAGACAATATGTGCATGGAGTTTGCATGTTCTCCCTGTGTTTGCATGCGTTTCCTCCAGGTACTCCGATTTCCTCCCAAGACATGCTGGAAGGTTAATTGGGGAACATATGGGGAGGGGGTTGAGGAAAGACCTGGCTACCCATTGCGTAATAAATTCACCAAGGAAAAAGGATCTCAAGCATATCAGTCGAATCGGATACAACTGTATAGGTATAAATATATATTGGGCAGCACAGTGGTGTAGTGGTTAGCACTTTCACCTAGCAGCCGAAAGGGTTGCTGGTTCGAATCCCGACACCAGCTACCTGGGGTTTGCATGTTCTCCCTTTGCCTGCGTGGGTTTCCTCTGGGTACTCCGGTCTCCTCCCACACTCTAAAAGACATGCTGGTAAGTGAATTGGCCCCAGTTTATGCATGAATGTGTGTTCGGGAACCTTAGGTTGTAAGCTCCTTGAGGGCAGGGACTGATGTGAATGTACATGTAAAGCGCTGCTTAAATTGACGGCGCTATACAAGCATCAGAAATAAAAAAAATAAAATTATAATTATATGCATAAATTATACAGAGACGGGTTCCCTTTAAGAATCCAGAAGCCGTTTAGAATTTGCAGATTAAAGACAAACATTCTCACAATACAACAGAGTAGCTGCAGTATGTTTTGGTGGACTACAAGTCTCAGCACCAAACAAACAATCACACACGAGGGGGGGGGGGGGGGCTTGTAATACCACCAGACAGTCGTGAGACTGGAGTTTGCCGTGCCAAGCTGGCTGAGAAGACGGTGCGCTCTCCAGTCTGCAAAAGCAGCCAGGACCAATAACAATATTAATAATCCTGCCACAATTGGAATAATACATGAAGCCATCCCCTGCTGACAGCTGTGAGGAGCACACGCTAAGCGCAACACATGACTCGCCTTTACGAAAACTGCCTACTGCACACAGCCCCAATCATTGGACCCCATGGGGGATACTGCACACAGCCCCAATCATTGGACCCCATGGGGGATACTGCACACAGCCCCAATCATTGGACCACATGGGGATACTGCACACAGCCCCAATCATTGGATCCCATGGGGGATACTGCACACAGCCCCAATCATTGGACCCCATGGGGATACTGCACACAGCCCCAATCATTAGACCCCATGGGAATACTGCACACAGCCCCAATCATTGGATCCCATTAGGATACTGCACACAGCCCCAATCATTGGATCCCATTAGGATACTGCACACAGACCCAATCATTGGATCCCATGGGGGATACTGCACACAGCCCCAATCATTGGACCCCATGGGGATACTGCACACAGCCCCAATCATTAGACCCCATGGGAATACTGCACACAGCCCCAATCATTAGACCCCATGGGGATACTACACACAGCCCCAATCATTGGATCCCATTAGGATACTGCACACAGCCCCAATCATTGGACCCCATGGGGATACCGCACAGAGCCCCAATCATTGGACCCCATGGGGATACCGCACACAGCCCCAATCATTGGATCCCATTAGGATACTGCACACAGCCCCAATCATTGGACCCCATAGGGATACTGCACACAGCCCCAATCATTGGACCCCATAAGGATACTAGGGATACTGTACACAGCCCCAATCGTCACACAGCCTCAATCATTGAATCCTATACTATTAGTACACATAGCCCCAATGATTGGACCCCCGTTGATATTACACACAGCCCCAATCAACCATTGGAACCACAGTACAGATACTGCACACAGCCCCAATGATTGGACCCACATTGATATTGCACACAGCCCCCCATCATCGGACGCCCATACTAAATACGGCACACAGCCCTAATTACTGTACCCCTATACTGATACTGAACACAGCCCCATTCACTGGACCCATTTACTGACACCACACATAGCCTCTGTCCTTGGTCCTAAACCCCCCCTCCCCCCAAAAAATATACATACTGCCCGCAGCCCCAGTCTTTGGATGACCATACTGATACCGCCCACTCCTCAATCATTGGACCCCTAATACTGTTACTGCACAGAGCATTAAAAATGGCAGCTGGTGATAGACACCAAACTCCAACTACTTAAAAAAAAATTAAAAAAAGCCATTTGTGCCCACTTAGGTGCCCATAATGATTTGGCTCCAGGCTGCACTAATGCATTCACCCCAGAGACCCATCCTCTGACCTGCCATCTCAGTTCTGCTGGTACAAAACAACCCAACCCCTGCAGCTACAGCTACTCGGGAATCTAAAAAAAACAGAAAGCAACTTCGGATTTATCATCACAAATAAAAAAGGTGCTACCACAATTAATCGCCTGACCCCTAAAAAATTATCACCAATAACAGATGGCTTACCTGCCTGGCCGGCGGAGCCAGGAGAGAGGCGAGGACCCAGGAGGAGAAGGATGCAATGATCTTAGGAGCCTTTAATGCCAACGGCCACCAACAAGTAAACTTGATGCATGGAGATCGGTGGAAATTAAGGGGCCACAGAGGTGCACTGGGGGGGGAGTATTGCTAGGAGAGGCAATGCTTTCATCTCCAGAACTCTATTGGTGTGCAACAAAAACAAGGTGGAGCTACAGACTGGGAACCCCTGGAATAAAGCGCTTCAGCCGCCAGCCAGAGCAGTGACCAGGAAACAGGAGAGAGGAGGAGGAGGATGATGAGGGGGAAAAATGCAATACAAAATAAAAAAAAATACACAGCGAGCCGAGGAGTCAGGAGTGACATTCCAGCAGCCGCTCGCTCGCTGTCGCTGCTCGTGCAGAGAGGATTGAGCTGAGTAAATGGAAGAGACGCAGCACACAGGGTGCCAAGTCTTGTGCCCACGGAGGATGACTGAGGAACGGGATGGCAAACGGCGGGGAGCAAAATCAGCAACTCTACAGAGGTACCCAAGCTGGACGAGGGCAGCAGGGAGGGGGGGGGGGGGGGCAGCCGTAAGAAACCCGCTCAGTCTTCCACAAGGGCTAATGAATAGAGGACCAATGCAACGCTGAAACTCTCCCTCGGATAGGTAAGAGCGCGCTCAATGCAAATCTGCTTATTTGCTTCTGTAAACTATTAACCCTTTGACTGCAAAACCTTCACACCACACAGTTTATGTGCACTACAAAAAAAAAAAAAAAAAAAAAAAGCAGGATCGCAGCGATCCAAGGGCCCGTTCACATGTGCGGTGCTCTCAACCTCACAACCCTGCGCACTGCGCGCGCTAGTGCAAGATTCAAAGGGGTTAGAGCAGGTGGTGAGGAGGCGACACAACCCTTCCTTGGTGCTGAGGAAGCATCACCACCTGCTTTAACCCCCCTTGGAAGCTCGCACTAGCGTGCGCTTTGCATGGGTGGGGCGTTTGCAAAATGAATTGAATGGGTCGCCCCTGGCGGCCACTACGCATGCTGAAGGCGACAGCGGGGGGCATAATTCTTGCTGTGGAGCTTAGCATCGTCGCAGCTTGTGTACACCCCCAGCTGCTATATATATATATATATTTATATATATATATATATTTATATTTATATATATATATATATATATATATATATTAGACCTTTTGCACGCGATAATCCCATTTGAGCATCTACTTTTTCAGACTTTTTTTTGTATGCATTTGCGTGCATTCTTGCACACGGGCGCAAAACCGTAATTACGTTTTCACGCGCGTGTGCGAGAATATGTATGCTCACATTTTTGTTCTGCACATTATTTTTTTTGTATATTTACATAAAGTGCAGGGCTAGGTATGGACACAAGATGATCCTGTGCAAAAATGCGTATATATATATATATATAATTATTATTACACACACACATATATTTTATTACACACTCACTTTTTTTTTTCTATCTATATACACACACACACACACACACTTTTTTTCTTTTATATATGCATTTATGCACAGGATCATCTTGTGTTCATACCTAAAAAAATAAATAAAAATGCTGTAGTGTGCAAGAGGCCTTATAATCTATGAAGTTCTTCAAATCCCTGTGTTGCATTAAAAGGTGGTGCGTTGCCTCTCTGAAAAATCCTGCACGCTATATTTTTTTTTATGCATTTTGGCAACAACGTGCTCCATATCAATGCTACTGAAAAACACACAAAAATTTTTAAATGCAACATGCATTTCAAATTATGTCTCAAGCCACATGTCCATATTTTTAACAAACACACAAGAAAAATGAAGACCAGAAAAAAGGCAAAGCAAAAACAAAAACACTGCATCCATTTTAAAAACGCAATGCATAAACAAACAAATATATAAAATATACAAATATACAAATATTATCTCCTGCTCTCAAATTTTCCGACAACAAAGTCCTATCAGACTTTTTCCGATCGTGTGTAGCGAATTCCGATGGACAAAGTGCCACGCATGCTCAGATCACATTACAAGACCAAAGCTATTGGCTACTAGCCTCTACGTAGTTCCATCGTACGCAACAAACATCACCACGTTCAGAATGATCGGATTTTCCGACAACTTTGTCCGGCCGTGGTGTGTGCAACACCAGTGTCGGACAAAATCCTTCGGAAAAAATCAGACGGATTGTGGGGTCGGAATTTCCGACCGTGTGTACGGGGCATTACCGAACAACAAATCGCTTCTTATGGAACATGCAAGGTTTTGGTTATGGACCCATCCAGTTTCTAAATTCTGCCTTACAAAAAGTGCAAATACAAGAATGAAGCCTTATAGATAGAAACTGCTACAAAAATTGTATGAAATTGTATCAATTGTCGGAATTCTTCAAGTGGAACTCCACCCAAAAAGAATACATTCCACTGGTTTGCCTCCTCCCCCCTCCACTAACAAACAACACTTTTTGTTGGGGGGGGGGGGGGGGGGGGTGTTTGACAGCTCACGCATGTGTAGTAGGAAGCCCTTAAACCCCTTTCACACTGGGGCCCGCGGCTCGTTTTAGCGGTGTTTAACCACTTCCCGCCCGGTCAATAGCAGATGGACGTCCGGGAAGTGGTTTCGTTATCATGACTTGGCGTCATATGACGTCCTTCAGGATAACAGCCGCCGCGCGCCCGTGGGGGCGCGCATCGCGGCGATCGGTGGTGCGGTGTGTCAGTCTGACACACCGCTACTCTGATCTCGGTAAAGAGCCTCCGGCGGAGGCTCTTTACAACGTGATCAGCCGTGTCCAATCATGGCTGATCACGATGTACACAGGAAGAGCCGTTGATCGGCTTTTCCTCACTCGCGTCTGATAGACGCGAGTAGAGGGGAGCCGATCGGCGGCTCTCCTGACAGGGGGGGTATGCGCTGATTGTTTATCAGCGCAGCCCCCCCTCAGATGCCCACACTAGACCACCAGGGAAGCCCCCAGCATGTGGATGGCCAGGTACATCCCCCATGGCCATCCACATGTTAAAGAAAATGCACAAAATATGCCAATCAGTGCCCACAGATGGGCACATCATATGTTTTAAAACAGGAATGACCAGCAATGCCACCCATCAGTGCCCATCAATGCCACCTATGTGTGCATCAGTGCCACCCATAAGTACCCGTCAGTGCAGCCTATGAGTGCCCGTCAGTGCCACCCATAAGTATCCGTCAGTGCCGCCTATGAATGCCCATCAGTGCCGCCTGAGTGCCCATCAGTGCCGCCTGACAGTGCCCATCAGTGCCGCCTGAGTGCCCATCAGTGCCGCCATCAGTGCCCATCAGTGCCACCTCATTGGTGCCACCTCATCGGTGCCCATCAGTGCCGCCTTTTCTGTGCCCATCAGTGCAGCCATATCAGTGCCCGTCATTGAAGAAGAAAACGCACCTTTTTATAAAAAAAATAACAGTGACAAAGAAAAACTTGTTTTTTGCCAAATTTTCAGTCTTTTTTTGTTTGTTGCGCAAAATATAAAAATCGCAGAGGTGATCAAATACCACCAAAAGAAAGCTCTATTTGTTGGAACAAAAGGATAAAAAATTTGTTTGGGTACAGTGTAGCTTGACCGCGCAATTGTCATTCAAATGTGCGACAGCGCTGAAAGCTGAAAATTGGCTTGGGTGGGAAGGTGTCTAAGTGCCCGGTATTGAAGTGGTTAAGCAGCGCTTTTAACCCCAGAGGACGGGGTTAAAAACTCCTGAGTTGTAGGGCTTCCAAAGCGCTTTTCATTCATTCCAATGGGCGCTAAATACAGCGGTCCCAAACCACCCGAAAGATGCTGCTTGCAGGATTTCCTGAACGTCCCGCAAGCGCACCGCCCCAGTATGAAAAGTCACACTGAAATGACTAGGAGGCGGTTTTCAGGCGCTTAGAGGCCATTTCCAGCGATAAAACACCTGAAAACCACCCCAGTGTGAAAGGGGTCTTAGTTAAGATGCCGGCCATTGCAGAATTGGCTCAGGCGAGGACAGCGCTGGATCCCTGGGACAAGTAAGTGTCCTTTTATATATAAAGTCAGCAGCTACAAATCTTTTTTTTTTTTTTTATTTAATTTATTTTTTTTTTTCAGTGCGGTGCGGGTGGGGCTGGGGCGGGATTCTCAGGGGTGAAAGCGGGTGTAGACTGGAGCTCCTCTTTAAACTGATTCTCTGGATTCAATTATCCCCATTTAAAAAAGATCCAGGCAGTAGTGTGATCGTTATATTGTTCAATCAGGTGTTTTTTTTACAAAAAGATGAAACTAATGCTCGGTTCACACCAATGCGTTTTTTTTTTTTCATGCTTTTGCAGAAACGCAGGACATTTTTTTTTTTTAAAAGTTTAATGCATAAAATGCATTGAAGGGTCAGGGACTTATTTTATTTATTTTTTCATGCTTTTTGCAGAAATGCGTTTGCATTATTTATTCTGCCCAAAAACAAATTGGCCATATAAAAAAAATTTTTTTGTGTTTTACACATATGTGTCAGGTGCATTCACACTTAGGTGTTTTTATAAAATCGCAGGCAGAATCGCTGCACTACTGCCCACGATTACAAAACGCTCTGGAGAAAAAAATAAAAATAAATGACAAAAAATGGCAGAACGCGCATTTCAGATGCCATTTAAATGGCACCTGAGGAGGAGGAGGAGGAGGAGGAAGAGGAGGAAGAGGAAGAGGAAAAGGAAGAGCGGTTTGCTGCGATTGTCGTGCAATAAATCGCGGCAGACCACATCTCATAAAGCTTGCCTCCCAAAAGTAGCTGCACTTTTTTTGGGTGACGAGCTTCACGTGATGCGGTCTGCTGCGATTGATTGGACAATCGCAGCAGAACCGTAGCACGTTTTAGGTGCCGTTAAAAATTAATTCCGCGATTTGTCATTTTACCAGAGCGTTTTGAAATCACGGGCAGAATCGTGGCGGCTCAGCCCACGATTTGAAAACACCTAGGTTTGAATGCAGCCTATGAGTTTGGTGAATTTTTGCCCATCCTAGAGTCAATCACAGATCCCCCCCCCCCCCCCAACGCACAAAGCAAGGCCCATAAAGACATGGATGAGCGCGTTTGGGGTGGAGGAACTTGACTGGCCTGCACAGAGTCCTGACCTCAACCCGATAGAACACCTTTGAAATGAATTAGAGCGGAGACTGCGAGCCAGACCTTCTCATCCACACATCAGTGCCTGAGCTCACAAATGCTCTTCTGGAAGAATGGTCAAACATTCCCATAGACACACTCCTAAACCTTGTGGACGGCCTTCCCAGAAGAGTTGAAGCTGTTATAGCTGCAAAGGGTGGGCCAACCCAATATTGAGCCCTACAGACTAAGACTGGCCAAAATGTGTGTGTTTTGTGATCTGATGGCGCCACCATTGATTTCGCCATTCGATTAACCAAGCCTTCAAATTTCACCTCCTATTGCTACAGAAAAAAAAAAAAATTTGTGGCTGGGAATCTTTTTTTCTTTCAGGGAATTATCTTTTCTTGCGCATGAGTATTTCTTTTTCGATTACATTTCTCGCCTGATTCTCCCATCATTGATTAGAAAATGGAAATTTTTAGAAAAAAAAAAAAAACATGTCCGATTACTCAAATTCGATGGCCGCACGAAAAATCTTGGATAAGATTTTTGAAAGGAAATTCTTTCGAAATGCGACCCGTATATGGCCTGCCATTAAAGTTCATGTGTGTAAAGGCAGGTGTCCCAATACTTTTGGTGATAAAGTGCTGAGAACCCTGGGCAGAGAGGGATGCTCCTGTGGGTTTCTTCCTGTGAATGGAGAGAAAAATGCAAATGCAGCTTTTTTCCCCTTTTGCAAAAAAAAAAAAAAAAAAAAAAAATAAATGTATTTACCATTTTGGGCCAGTTTCCTTTGCTGCACAAAGTTGCTGTGATGATATACCGTATACACTCGAGTATAAGCCGACCCGAATATAAGCCGAGGCACCTAATTTTACCACAAAAAAATGGGAAAACGTATTGACTCATTTGCATGACTCACTGTGCCCATTTGCAGCCATAGGTCCCCCGAACTTCAAACTCGGTAGTTAAAGAGGAGTGCCCACACAAAAAATAAAATAAAAGTCAGCAGCTACAAATACTGCAGCTGCTGCCTTTTAATAAATCGGACACTTACCTGTCCCAGGGTCCAGCGATGCGGGGGAACGAGGCCCCCCCCCCCCCCCCGCGTTCCCCGCTCCGCTCGCGGCGCCGGCATTTCTTAATGTGGGCACCCGGCTGTGGCTTCACAGCCGGGCACCCACTGCGCATGCGCAAGCCGCGCCGTGATACGCCGTGCAGTCATCTGGGACACGTGACAGGTCCCAGATGACTGTGCGGCGCCGAGGGGGAAGTGACGTCAGTTGCTGGGCACTGAAGGTGGCAGACTACGAGGGACCCCCTAGCAACAGGCATTTAGAGGTGAGTAAAAAAAATAAAATAAAAAAAACCGAGGGGGGCATTCTCAGCACAAAAAAAATAAATAAATAAAAAAAAAAAAAAAGGTGAGAGGCGAGTAAAAAATAAAACAATTTTTCCAATTATTTTTTTTTACATTTTTTTATGATTTTTAAGCCAATTTTTTTTTTTTTTTTTTTTAGGTGGCAACACCACTTTAAGGGTTCCTAGATGCCCCCTAGCTGCAAAATTTGGGGTCTCGGGACCCAAAGGGGCACTTTGCTGCAGATGGACACAGTTGACCGACTTTGGGGCCCTGTACCACTTGGTGCCAAGATCCCCAAATGTGGATATGTTGTAGTGTTGGTTCCACTGGGTTTGCACACCAGATTTGGGGTTCCTAGCACCAAGTGACCCCGAGATACGGGGGCCCCAAAGTCGGGTCGGAAAATGTCAAGCACTTTTCTGCAGCAGAGAATGACATTGTCCGACCTGACTTTGGGGCCCCGTATCTCGGGGCCACTTGGTGCTAGGAACCCCAAAATCCGTCGGAAAATGTCATTCTCTGCTGCAGAAAAGTGATTGACTCCAGTATAAGCCGAGGGGGGCACTTTCAGCACTAAAAAAAAAAAAAATAAATAAAATGGGCTGAAAATCTCGGCTTATACTCGAGTATAGACGGCATGTACAATTTTACTAACACATGTCATAGTTTCAAAATTGTGCCGAGGCATTTAGTATTTGTTCTACCCAGATGCATGAAGAGGTTAAAGTGGTTGTAAACCCTTACAAAGCACTTTGACCTACAGGTAGGCCTAGATTAAGGCTTACCTGTAGGTCCAATAAATATCTCCTAAACCTACATGGTTTAGGAGATATTTAGAAAAAAAAAAAAAAAAACAACAGGCACCGCTGTCTGCAGCGCATGCGCCGTAGAAAGCGGCGTGCAGGTGCACTGATCATGCCGAGATCACGGCAATATGCCGATCTCGTGCGCATGCGCGGGAGTGACGTCATTGCCGCTCCAGCGAATGACAGCGCTGGAGCAGCAAGACCCGGAAGTCACTCCGGGAATGATGGTGGCGGTGGAGGACGTGGACGAGGGTCGCTTGGTTCTCAGGTAAGTTATTCATAATGAGCTAGTATGCTATGCATACTAGCTCAATATGCCTTTGCCTTGCATGTTCCGTTTTTTTTTTGGAGGAGGCTTTACTTCCTCTTTAAGAATTGGCAAGCTGCAATATAATAAAAGGTTTGCTTTTTGGGTTTCATGCCGCTCTAATTGGGATTGTTTGTTGACAAGATTGTAAGAGTCGGCAAAAAAAAAAAAAAAAACCCCAAAAAAAAAAAAAAAAAAAAAAAAAACCCCCATCATGATGTGAAGGCACAGAACACGCAGAGCCCGCGGGTGCAGTTGTACGAGGCGCGATATAGATATACATTGTGCAGATGTCTCCTTTAATGAAATCAGCGTGTCATCCGCTTCCAGTAATGTATGGGCATCTGCACAATGTAATTAACCCTTCGTCACAGCGGGCCCCTACGAGGTTCGTTCTGTGGACGCAACAAGGAGAGGTGGTAATTGTACAAGACGCAGAGGTCAGCTCTGTTTAAAAGGGCAAAACCTTCACAAGATATGGGGGCGGAATTAAGTAGCACTGAAGCACAATCTGGTGCAGCTCTGCATAGAAACCAATCAGCTTCCAGGTTTTATTGTCAGAGCTGAAATTGAACAAAGCTAGTTAGAAGCCGATTGGCTACCGTGCACATCTGCGCCAGATTCTGAACTCTCCAGTTTTTTTTTTTGTTTTTTTTTATTTACAAAAAAAAGGGAACTGCCAATGTTGATCTCTCCTTCTGAAAACCATGCTGCCCGTCATACTGATCCAACAGATTCAGCAGAAAAAGCTGGCATGTCAGTGATGCCTACGGCACAGTCTTGTAGCGATGAGCTTAAAAGTGGTTCTAAAACACTCACAACACACTTTTTGCTACAGGTAAGCCTATAATAAGGGATACCTGTAGCTACTCCGGATGTTAAAGCGGTTCTGCACTGTCTTTATGTTTTTTGTTTTTTTACTGCAATGCAATGGCTTATGCAATGCAGTTTAGGTACTCACGTGTCCTTTGATGAAAACCGGCAGCAGCTTCTTTCAAAAAGATTGATGAGTTGTAGAAATTCTTTCCTGCTGGGGGCCATCTTGCCTGTGGGCATTTGAACCCACACAGGCACTTCAGATGGCCCAGCATGCACCGCCATTACTGCGCCGATCTCGCGCGTGCGTAGTAACGGCGAAGTGCAGCTCACGTTCTCGCGAGATTTCGGAAGATGTGGCCCACGTTCTCGCGAGATTTCGGAAGATGTGGCCCACGTTCTCGCGACATTTCGGAAGATGTGGCCCACGTTCTCGCGACATTTCGGAAGATGTGGCCCACGTTCTCGCGACATTTCGGAAGATGTGGCCCACGTTCTCGCGACATTTCGGAAGATGTGGCCCACGTTCTCGCGACATTTCGGAAGATGTGGCCCACGTTCTCGCGACATTTCGGAAGATGTGGCCCACGTTCTCGCGACATTTCGGAAGATGTGGCCCACGTTCTCGCGACATTTCGGAAGATGTGGCCCACGTTCTCGCGACATTTCGGAAGATGTGGCCCACGTTCTCGCGACATTTCGGAAGATGTGGCCCACGTTCTCGCGACATTTCGGAAGATGTGGCCCACGTTCTCGCGACATTTCGGAAGATGTGGCCCACGTTCTCGCGACATTTCGGAAGATGTGGCCCACGTTCTCGCGACATTTCGGAAGATGTGGCCCACGTTCTCGCGACATTTCGGAAGATGTGGCCCACGTTCTCGCAACATTTCGGAAGATGTGGCCCACATCTCGCGACATTTCGGAAGATGTGGCCCACATCTCGCGACATTTCGGAAGATGTGGCCCACATCTCGCGACATTTCGGAAGATGTGGCCCACATCTCGCGACATTTCGGAAGATGTGGCTCACATCTCGCGACATTTCGGAAGATGTGGCTCACATCTCGCGACATTTCGGAAGATGTGGCCCACATCTCGCGACATTTCGGAAGATGTGGCCCACATCTCGCGACATTTCGGAAGATGTGGCCCACATCTCGCGACATTTCGGAAGATGTGGCCCACATCTCGCGACATTTCGGAAGATGTGGCTCACATCTCGCGACATTTCGGAAGATGTGGCCCACATCTCGCGACATTGCGGAAGATGTGGCCCACATCTCGCGACATTGCGGAAGATGTGGCCCACATCTCGCGACATTTCGGAAGATGTGGCCCACATCTCGCGACATTTCGGAAGATGTGGCCCACATCTCGCGACATTTCGGAAGATGTGGCCCACATCTCGCGACATTTCGGAAGATGTGGCCCACATCTCGCGACATTTCGGAAGATGTGGCCCACATCTCGCGACATTTCGGAAGATGTGGCCCACATCTCGCGACATTTCGGAAGATGTGGCTCACATCTCGCGACATTTCGGAAGATGTGGCCCACATCTCGCGACATTGCGGAAGATGTGGCCCACATCTCGCGACATTGCGGAAGATGTGGCCCACATCTCGCAACATTTCGGAAGATGTGGCCCACATCTCGCGACATTTCTTAAGATGTCCGCACTGACTCCTGGGAACAATGACACCAGATCCCAGGAGACAGTGCGGCCTGACGACGATCGACGCAGAGACCCCGCCCACCGCCGCAGAGACAGAGGACAGGAAGTCAGCGATTATCAAGGTAAGTGAAAAAAAAAAAAAAAAAAACACATTTCATTTAGTACTCTCTGCCTGATTTGGAAGGCAAAGAGATTTACTAAATGAAATGTGTGCAGAACCGCTTTAATGTACAATGTATACGTAAAGCGCTGTGTAAATTGACGGCGCTATACAAGTACCTTAAATAATAATAATTATTATTATTAAGTATTTGTATGATCCCTTTTGGCACATATCAAATAAAAACCCTAAAAAGAACAAACCATCACGTTACTGTGATAGCAAATGAGGGGGAAGCCTGTTGCAAGCTCTGGAGAAGTTGCACCTGCAAAGCACACAGTCTATTTTCTGTTTAGTAAATCCACCCCACATAGTCTATCAGAAAAAACTTTTTTTATTTTTTATTTTATTTTGTATGGGCGGCGACAGAGTTGCTTTAACCGCTTCCCGACCGCCTCACGCAGATATACTGCGGCAGAATGGCACGAGCAGGCAAAATCACGTACCTGTACGTGGCCCTTTAATTGCCTGCCCGTGGATCGCCACTGGTGTCCCACGATTGGGTCACAGAGCTGAAGAACGGGGAGAGGTCTGTGTAAACAAACCTCTCCCCGTGCTTCCTACACTGCCTGTCACTGATCAGCTGTTCCCGGTCATCGGGAAAGCCGATCAGTGACCTCAGATGTCAGCCCCGCCCCCTAATGTAAAAAAAAAAAAAAAAAACACACACACAAACACACACACACACGTCACACACCATAACCCCTCCCCTCCCCCTAGTGGTTAGCTCTTTCACTGCCAGTGTCATTTATACAGGAATCAGTGCATTTAAATAGCATTGATTGCTGTATAAATGACAATGGTCCCAAAAATGTGTCAAAAATGTCCGATGTGTCCGCCATAATGTCGAAGTCACAATAAAAAAAAAAAAATAATAAAAAAAAAAAAAAAAAAAAAAACGCTGATCGCCGCCATCACTAGTAAAAAAAAAAATATTAAATAAAAACGCTATAAAACTACCTCCTATTTTGTAAACGCTATAACTTTTGCGCAAACCAATCAATAATCGCCAATTGCAATTTTTTTTTACCAAAAATATGTAGAAGAGTACGTATCGGCCTAAACTGAGAAAAAAATATGTTTTTTTTTTATATATTTTTTGGGGATATTTATTATAGCAAAAAGCAAAAAATATTGCATTTTTTTCAAAATTGTCGCTCTATTTTTGTTTATAGCGCAAAAAATAAAAACCGCAGAGGCGATCAAATACCACCAAAAGAAAGCTCTATTTGTGGGAAAAAAAGGACGCCAATTTTGTTTGGGAGCCACATCGCACGACCGCGCAATTGTCAGTTAAAGCGACGCAGTGCCGAATCGCAAAAAGGGGCCTGGTCCTTTGGCTGCAAATTGTTCCTGGGCTGAAGTGGTTAAGAACATCTACTGAAGAAGGGAAGGCAAATGATACTTTCACTTCACACCAAAACATCCTGATCCCCCCCCCCCTCCGCACACACACAGCGGCTTCCTGTTCAGGCTGGTGAACACGGCAACCGTCCGCCACTTTGAAATTCAGAACTCATCCGCGGAGCACACATGATCCTCCTGTAATGCAAGCAATGGCCTACATCCACCGCAGCACACATACCTAGAGATCAGCTTTTATCTGAACAATCCTATCAAAGTGTGTGAAGGTTTGACAGTCGGGTTTCTACACATCACGTCATTTAAATATTTGCTCATTACGTATGCAGGCGTTGCTTCCTGCTGCACAGTGCCTGCGGTTTACCAGGAATGCCCGGGGCTTGTCAACATTCTGTTAGATAAATAAGTGATGGAGATCGGCCTGATATAAAAAGGTTATCAATGTGTGTTTGCAAATCGTTTTTCTATATAAAATTATTCAAGGCAAAGTGACGCTCTGGGGTTGATTTACTAAAACTGGAGAGTGCAAAATCTGGTGCAGCTGTTCATAGAAACCAATGACAAAAAAAACCTGGAAGCCGATTGGTTTCTATGCAGAGCTGCACCAGATTTTGCACTCTCAGTTTTAGTAAATCAACCCGCATCATGTTCCCCACTTGCCGACCCATTGATACTCCACCACCTCTTCCTCCATCACAGCCACCACCAAATAATTCAGTATTGGAGCTTCAACCTCTCCATCGTGTGTCAGTGCCCACCCTCGTCTCAGTCACATGCTCACTCATACCCAAAATCTCTGGGTACTTTGAACAAGCGGCAGCAGAGTAAAGCAAGAGAAAATTGAGCCATGTACGGCTGAATAGGGAATTGATATGCTCACCGATCTGCCAAGCACACGGTATAGCCTGGAAGACCTTAAAGTGGAAGTAAAACCCCCTATCGTTTTCAGCCAAGGAAGCTGCCATCTTTGCCTCTGTTTAATCTTCAACTGCCACAGTGCTGCACATGTGATCCGTTATGACACCAGCCATTGGATGGTTTGACTGTTTGGTTGAGAGCACAGCCAATGTGCAGTTAGCATTCCCGGCATGCCTTTTTTTTTTAAACTGTTAAATCGATGGGTTTACTTCCGCTTTAAACCTTGGTGAACTCAGCAGTCAGATCATGACCTTGGTCGGACCTTTAGGATGCCTCTTTGCCATTCCAGAATGCAGTGTAAGCCTCTCTCTATTGGTCTGTGGAAGGACTGGCTTGAAGCACAAACCAGGGTCTAATGCCGCGTACACACGGTCGGAATTCTCGTCGGAAAAAGCTCTGATGGTTTTCCCGTCAGAATTCCGACGGAATTTCGCTCAAACTGTCTTGCCTACACACGGTCACACCAAATTCCGACGGTCTGGAACACAGCAGCATAAAACACGTTTGACAGCACTATAAAAAGGGAAGTTTAATGCTTCCGAGCATGCGTTGAATTGTTTCCGAGCATGCGTCGGAATTACATACAGACGATCGGAAAATCCGAAAGGTTTTCCGTCGGAAAAATTGAGAACAGGTTCTCAATCCAATGTCCGTCGGAAATCCCGACAGAAAAAGACCGATGGGCATACACACGGTCGGAAAATCCGATGAAAAGCTCCCATCAGACTGTTTCCAATCGGAAATTCCGACCACGTGTATGTGGCATAAGCGTAGGGTCTTCAAGCAGATTGAATTTACTTTTTTTGGCTGTGAACAAATCTTTAGTGCTTTTGAAGAGCTCTGGAACCCAGGCATTTTCAATTGGTAGACACTGGCTTGAGCCCTTAAAACAGACTGCATGCAAAAGGAGAGGGTTGTGCCAACTCATATGTGACCGGTGTGGCCCTCTTGTGCCAAGCATACAGTATAGCCTAGAAGGCCTTAAACCCTGGAGAACTCGGCAATCAGACCTCGACTTTGGATGGACCTCTGGTACGCCTCTTTGTCATTCCATAATCCAGCGCAGGCCCTTCTCTATTGGTCTGTGGAAGGACTGGCTTGAAGCACAAACCAAGGTCTAATACTAGTGTCATCAAGAAGACTACATGTACATTTCTGCCTCTGAACAAATATTCAGTCCTTTTAAAAGAGCTCAGGCCTCTTTACCCGGTAGGCATAGGCTTGAGCTCCTAAAGCAGACTTCATGCTAAAGGAGAGGGTTGTGGCCATTGATCTATGACTGGTGTGTCCCTCTCCTTGTGCCAAGCATACAGGTTTAGCTTGGTAAGCCTTAAACCCTGGAGAAAACCGCAATCGAGTCTCCACCTTGGTGAGACCTCTGGTACGCCTCTTTGCCATTTTACAATGCAGAGCAGGCTCTTCTCTATTGGCCTGTAAAGAAGGCCTGAACTGAAGCTCAAGCATAGGCCTAACGCTAGGATTGTCAAGCGGATTGCATGTACTTTTTTGGCTGTGAACAAATATTTAGTGCTTTTGAAGAGCTCTGGAACCCAGGCGTCTTCAACCAGTAGACACTGGCTTGAGCTCTTAAAAACAGACTGCATGCAAAAGGAGAGGGTTGTGCCAACCGATATGTGACCGCTGCGTCCGTCTTCTTGTGCCAAGCATACAGTATAGCCTGGAAGGCCTTAAACCTTGGAGAACTCAGCAATCAGACCTCGACTTTGGATGGAACTCTGGTACGTCTCTTTGCCATTCCATAATCCAGTGCAGGCCCTTCTCTATTGGTCTGAATTTAAGCTCAAGCATAGGCCTAACGCTAGGATTGTCAAGCAGATTGCATGTACTTTTTTTTTGCCTTTGAACAAATTTAGTCCTTATAAAGAGCTCTGGAACTCAGGTGTCTCCACCCGGTAGGCATTGGCTTGAGCAGTTAACATAAATTTCATGCAAAAAGGAGAAGGTTGTAGCCATTGATAGGTGACCGGTGTGTCCCTTTCATACGGTATAGCCTGGAAGAACCTTAAACCTTGGCAAGCTCCACAATCAGACCTCCACCTTGGGATACCGCTTTGCCATTTCACAATACAGTGTAGGTGCTTCTCTACTAGTCTGTGAAGGGGCTGACTTAAGCTCAAGTAAAGGTCTAGCTCTAGGGTCTTTGAGCAGATTATATTTGGTATAATATTTGGTCCTACCAAAAAAAGTTCTGGAACCCAGATGTTTTTATCCAGCAGGCCTTGGCTTCTGCTCTTTGAACAGACTGTAGGTACCTTTTTGTCAGTGAGCAAAATATTCAGTCTTGTCCAAGAGCTCAGGAACCCAAAATGTCTTCACCCGGTAGGCCTTGACTTGGAGATCTTTGAGCAGACTGCAGGTACCTTTTGCCTATGAGCAAATATTAATTCCTGTCAAAAGAGCTCCAGAACCCATCCAGGTGCCTTCATTCAGCAAGCCTCGACTTGAGGTCCAAGAGCAGATTGCATGTAGAAGACGAGGGTTGTGGCCATTGATCTGTGACCGGAGTGTCCCTGTCCTTGTGCCAAGCATACACAATGTAGCCTGGCAGGCCTTAAACCCCGACGAGTCAGACCTCTAGGATGCCTCCCTTTGCCATTTTGCAATGCAGTGCAGGAACATCTCTATTAGTCTGTGGAGAGGGCGAGTTGAAGCTCAATCCAAGGCCTGCTGAATGAAGAGGCCGGGGCTCCAGAGCTGCTTGAAAAAAAAGGACCAAACTTTTCCTTACAGCAAAATGTTCTAAGATGCAAACGTTCGTAGGACATGTGTTTCTGCTTGACATTTACTTGAGACTTTAATGCAGTGTTTGCTCTTCTGCAGCGCATTGGTTGAGCCCAGCGCTGGAGGAAAGGCTGTGTGTACACATCCTGGGTGTAGAGATTTACTGCTCGTTGTAGCGTGACTGTGTGCACACACCTTCCTGTCACTTCTTCATTCTCTTCCCCTCACACCGCGGAAAGCAGACCGTCACTACTACACGGCGACTGCCAGCAAGAGGACTCGTCTCCGAAGTATATAATACTCCCTTGCAGATGACCCTGAAATCTCTGCCTGCGGATATTGAAGAATCTCCTTTCTAGGTACTCCAGACAGTTACAGCAACTGCCAGCACTGAAGTTGAAGTATATGTGAACCCTCACCTTGTAAAACATATTCAGATTAAAATAGAAAGCAAAACATTTGTGTATCGTATAGATATAAAAACATAAAAAAATAAATAAAAGTATTTATAAAAGTGATCATATAACCTCTGTTCTCAGCTGCATAAGGGGCTTAGAGAGGTGGGGGTGGACAAACAGCAGTACACTAATCTTCCCAGTGAATGGCTGTGCAGGGGGTGGGGGGCATGTCAGCACAAGTCTGATCATTGGAGAACAGGCCGGCTGAGCGCCCAGTAAAGCCAGACAACTGGTCACACCGAGATAGATGTGCTCTCATGCCTAGTGTGGTCAGTTTGAAATAGGAAAGCTTGGGAACTGGCCAGATCAGCAGCTATTTTACACAAAGGAAGCAATGCAAAAGAGAACTATTTAAAATAGAAAAAACATTTTTTCCAAAAAAACATGATTCCAATAACAGGGAGCAGAGATCAGTGTCACTAGTTGCTAGGCAGAACGGGGAGATGCTGTTTACTTCCGCATCTCCCCGTTGTGGCCGAAATCTCGCGAGATTTCGGAAGATGCCCGCACTGACTCCTGGGATCAATGACACCAGATCCCAGGAGACAGTGCGGCGTGACGACGATCGACGCAGAGACCCCGCCCACCGCCGCAGAGAGAGAAGACCGGAAGTCTTCAATTACAAGGTAAGTAAAAAAAAAAAAAAAAAAAAAAAAAAAAAAAAAAAAAAAAAAAAACACATTTCATTTAGTACTCTTTGCCTGATTTGGAAGGCAAAGAGATTTACTAAATGAAATGGGTGCAGAACCGCTTTAAAGTGGAGGGCCGGCCAAAAAAATAAAAAATTAAAAGTCAGCAGCTACAAATACTGCAGCTGCTGACTTTTAATAAATCGGACACTTACCTGTCCCGGAGTCCAGCGATGCGGGGGAACGAGACCCCCCCTCGTTCCCCGCTCCGCTCGAGACGCCGGCATTCTTAATGTGGGAACCCGGCTGTGGCTTCACAGCCGGGCACCCACTGCGCATGCGCGAGCGGCGCCGCGCGCCGTGATTCGACGCTCACTCATCTGGGACACATGACAGGTCCCAGATGACTGTGCGTTGCCTACAGGAAGTGACGTTTAGCCCGGGCAATGAAGGTGGCAGACTACGAGGGACCCCCTAGCAACATGCATTTAGAGGTGAGTAAAAAATTATTTTCCCAATTATTTTTTTTTTTTATGTTTATGATTTTTAAGCCCTTTTTGTTTTTTGGTTGCAACCCCACTTTAAACAAGCATTTAACCCTTGCAGTGCATGAGAGGAGAGAGCGTGATCAATGGAGGGGCTTACAGCAAGGGTAGGTTTTTTCCAGTATAAGAGGTAACAAATACAGTAGGGTTATGGTATCTATAAGTATCAATTACATGTAGTTGGGCAAGAATAGAACAAGGGTAGATTTTTTTTTTTTTTTAATGACCCTCAGAGTTCAGCTTTAAAATTAAAAATGGCAGAATATCTGGCGATTTAATGGACGATGGATCAGGAGTGCACACAGATCGGAGCTCTGTATCTGCAGCCTCATCTCACTGTCAGACTCCGAGCATCCGAGAGTGTGGAAGACCGAGAGGCTCAGCGCGTTCCTCGTCTAGCAGAGTCAGCCAGGAACCATAAATTAATATTCTACTAAGCCTGGCAGCCTGACAGATGGCGGTAACGGGATCCCTTACATCACCGATTGTGCGTTCGAGAAAGATGACAAGTCATGTTTTCTACAGTCAGCATTCTTCTGCACGGCCGCAGGCGTCCCCTTCTCCCCGAGACTATATAAAGAAGAACTCTGCTCAGCAATAATTTGCGTTTATACCAGCCTCCCCCCCAACCTTTTTAACATGAAGAAACCATTGAAATTATTTTCTGGGCTCAGGAAACCCTGCTAATAGAGAGATATAGATATCTATATCTACAGCTCACAGTACATTAGCGGAAGTCGGTGGGAAGAACGTGCCTTCCAGCGGTGATCCATCCATAAGGGAAGCAGGGGCACTGCCCACCTAATCTCCACGCGGGGCACTGGACGTATTGAGTTGTGCTGTTTTTTTTTGGGAAACAAATGGCTTCAAAAATGTTGGGCGCAGAGCACTGCGCTCTGAGCCCACCCAATTGTGACAATAGCGAATCAACATTCGCCATAGTCTTCCTGGTTCTCCTCCTAGCCAATCAGGACCAGATTGGCCGGGGGGGAGGAGAAGCCCACCAGATTGGCCCGGGGGGAGGAGAAGCCCACCAGATTGGCCCGGGGGGAGGAGAAGCCCACCAGATTGGCCCGGGGGGAGGAGAAGCCCACCAGATTGGCCCGGGGGGAGGAGAAGCCCACCAGATTGGCCCGGGGGGAGGAGAAGCCCACCAGATTGGCCCGGGGGGAGGAGAAGCCGTCCATGAGCTGGATGGGGTAAGTGCGGGGGATTGCGAGCGGGGGTTTGTTTGCTGCCCCCATCATCTTCCTGCTTCTCCTCCCAGCCAATCAGGACCAGATTGGCCGGGGGAGGAGAAGCCCACCAGATTGGCCCAGGGGAGGAGAAGCCGTCCATGACCTGAATGGAGTAAATGCGGGGCTTGCTTGCTGGTTTATTGCCAACTAGGAACTTTCTTCAACTTCCTGTGTGTTCACCGGGACAGGAAGTAAAGTAATTTTTCCATATGGGGGCACAAGCACAAAATGTCTCTTGCTCCATTCTAAATAAAAACTAAAAAGGTTTTGGTAAACTTAAATGAAAGTCACAAAAATAAAAACAAGGCAATAAATAAAAAATATATGACAGCATTCTAAACTTGTTGGTTGCAAGCCATAAACACGGGACGGTAAGAAGCAGAGGGTCAGAGGTGGGGCCAGGGAGTTTGTAACACATAGGAAAGCACGGCCCAGGACAGTGTAGTAAAAGAGCCTTCACAGAGCGAAGGAACTGAGACCTCTTTATTAATGCAACCACCGGCATGAATGGGGGCCCTGTGCGCTAATAGACAAACTTGGCTGGGAATATCGGGACACAAAAAGTAAGGTTACATACCGCGTGTGACCAAGCCGTGGCCGTGGAATGAAGAGTGTAGACCGGGCCAACAGATGACGAAGAATGACAAAGTGCCTTCACCATTTCCAGGGACTTTCTACAAAACTGGTGACCATCCTCTCAGCATAGAAGTTGGTCACCAGTAAATAAAGACTTCTCATCCTGGACTAACGTTTCATCCCACACTTAAATGGCCTGTTTAAGTATGCAGGCTGCTATGAATGACACCTACGATAATCAGCAGGTCAGTGAATAGTGTGCTGTGGTCTAGGTGAGTTTTCAATATCGGCGCACATAGCTGTCCAATACCAAGGTAAACTCATCGCTTTTATTATAACTGAGGAGTTTAACATGCCATTACCAGTACAACTAGGAGGGTAAACATTGATTAACTGATAAATCTTCAAAACTTAGATCAGCCCTGACTCTTGCACCGCCATCGGTCAGACCGCCCCAACTGCCGCACCGTCAGAACTCAGACCCCCAACTGCCGCACCGTCAGAACTCAGACCCCCAACTGCCGCACCGTCAGAACTCAGACCCCCAACTGCCGCACCGTCAGAACTCAGACGCCCCAACTGCCGCACCGTCAGAACTCAGACCCCCAACTGCCGCACCGTCAGAACTCAGACCCCCAACTGCCGCACCGTCAGAACTCAGACCCCCAACTGCCGCACCGTCAGAACTCAGACCCCCAACTGCCGCACCGTCAGAACTCAGACCCCCAACTGCCGCACCGTCAGAACTCAGACCCCCAACTGCCGCACCGTCAGAACTCAGACCCCCAACTGCCGCACCGTCAGAACTCAGACCCCCAACTGCCGCACCGTCAGAACTCAGACCCCCAACTGCCGCACCTTCAGAACTCAGACCCAACTCCTGCACCTTCAGAACTCAGACCCAACTCCTGCACCTTCAGAACTCAGACCCAACTCCTGCACCTTCAGCCCCCGGATCAGTCCCTTTCCAGCATATTTAGAGGTCAGATCGTCCCAATTCCTGCACCGTCACCTCTCAAATCACCCCAAGTCTGGCACCTTCACACCTCAGATCACCCCCAATTTATATACCTTTACACATCAGATAATCCCAATTCCGGCCCCTTCACACCTCTGATCAGCCTTAACCACGTCATAAAATGTTTCATAATGTTTAGGAATCATGCAGAATGTTTTAGCAACTACCTTTGGAGGTAGAGAAGTTCCAATTTTTAACCACCCACTGTTCTGAAACAAAATTCTGGAGAGATCATACAGGTTGGTCACAGAAGCAACCCCAGCCTGGAGACTGCACACCGAGGACTTGCTGGAGGACCACCACCACCACCACATCACTCCACTGCTCTCTCCTCCTGTTAGCAAGCTCCCAGTATTAGAAAGAATAAACACACATTTAGACTGATTCTTTTCTTCATTATTTCCATCCAGTGCTCTAGAACTGAGGATGGTGGAGATAAAAGACAGGTGCCCTTGAATGTCTAATGGATAATTTTCTGGCTACGTCTATGTGGCAGCAGGCAAGCCCAGCTCAGAGAAGACCCCCCTCTCATAAATATGTAATCCCCATCTGTCGCCGCCGAGCATGGTTACCATGACAACCAGGTGAGGACCAGACACCAACACTCCAGGTACAAGAACAGAGGCCCTCGGCGCCATCCCCGGTGACTCCGGGGATTCCAGAGACTGCAATAAACAGGAGAAGGTACAGCGGCAGCAGAGATTCCACGCACCGTCCACGGACCCAATATACCACACATGCACAAAACATCTGTATCTGAGATCACACATTCAAAGTGTTTTTTTTTTTAATTTTTTTTTTAAATGTTACATTTTATATATTTTTTCTGTTTTTAACGTTCTCTCGCTTTTTTTGTACTTTGTCTAAGGCTCCATTCACACCTTAAACTAAGTAGAGTGCTTTACTGTAAGAGCGGCAAGGATGTGGAATTCCCTTCCACAGGCGGTGGTCTCAGCGGGGGGCATTGATAGTTTCAAAAAACTATTTGATAAGCACCTGAATGACCGCAACATACAGGGATATACAATGTAATACTGACATATAATCACACACATAGGTTGGACTTGATGGACTTGTGTCTTTTTTCAACCTCACCTACTATGTAACCTGAGTGATCCGAATCGCCACGATTCGAAATCACGGGGCGCTTGTGAGATGCCAATACTTCTTCATGCCACCCCAATCATGGTGCGATTTTGGCCACGTGATAAATCAAGCTGAAAAACGCGCTATGCCGGCATTTGAAAGAAGCCCCTGCTCCTTTGAGCTTTAGGCCCCTTTCAGACTAGGGCGGTTTGCAGGCGCTATTGCGCTAAAAATAGCGCCTGCAAACCGACCCGAAACAGCTGTTGCTGTGTCTTCAGTGTGAAAGCCCGAGGGCTTTCACACTGAAGCGGTGCGCTTGCAGGACGCTGGAAAATGTCCTGCAAGCCACATCTTTGGCTCGCTATAGGAGCGGTATATTTACCGCTCTTATAGCGCCCGTTCCCATTGGAAACAATGGGGCAGCGCTCCGAACCGCCCGCAAAACGCCGCTGCAGCGGCGGTTTGCGGGCGGTATTGACCCTTTTTCGGCCGCTCGCGGGGGGTAAACCCACCCCGCTAGCGGCCGAAATGCGCTGCTAAAACGCTGGTAAAGTGGCACTAAATATAACGCCGCTTTACCGCCAGCGCCCCACCGCTCCAGTGTGAAAGTAGCCTTACGATTTGCCGTCGTGATTGGGGTGCCGTTTAGTAATGGCATCACACAAAAGTGTCCCGGATTTGCAGCGATTTCGAATCGTGGGCAGAATCGCAGCGATGCCGCCTGCGATCTGGATCGCTCAGGTGTGAATGGAGCCTTAGGCAAGTCATAGGTCATGCAAACCACAGATAGAAGGAAAGAAATTCACACGATTTCCCCCTCCCTGACAGGGGAATCCAGTCCCTGCCAAGCCATTGTCTACTCCCAGCATGGCCGCAGGGGGGCTGCTCAGACGAAGCCGACCCCGCCGGGAGAAGACCGCGATTGTTGCTAGCAAGTGAAGCTGGCAGGCTGGTTGTACCCAAGTTGATCGATCAATTTGGTACATTCAGCCTGCCCACACAGTTTCTCGGCTGATTCCTGCTGAACCAACCAAAATTTAAGCCGTCTATGGCTGGTCCTAAAGTGCACTCGTCATCATTTGCATTTGTGAATTAAAGCATATAGGGCAATACATGATCTGTCCAGCGTGGAACAATGTAAACTATGCATGCATACACCATACCTGGGGGACAGTAGGCGTAGCAGAGAATCGCTGCGTTAGTCAGCGCTACTACAGTGATCGCCACAACCTTCCAGGTCCTGTGCGGAGTGGCTGCCTCACTGCATAGTAACCACAAAGGGCCGCTCACGCCCACCTTGTATATCATTTTTAATAAAAATAAAAAAAATGATAGAGAGAGAGAGAGAGAGATAGAGTGATAGAGAGATAGAGAATACATGAAAGCCATTTTTTTCTGGTTGGACAAGGTGCAGATTGTAACATCACCACCCCCTCCTCTCCACCTTGTCCAATCAGAGAACGCATTGCATTTATTGAAAAATGCAAAGCGCTCTATGAATGGCACCAAAGTTGAGCAGGGGACCCCCCTGTAGTTACTGTGCAGCAGGGCAATCAATTAGCACAGCACATGAAATAAGGCAGCAATGACTGCATGTAGTAGTATAAAGTATAAAAGATGCTTACTTACATTGTACCACCGATCTGGACCAATGTAACTATGTATACCTGGGGCTGTGCTTTAAATATAATATATATATTATATATATATTATATATTTATATTTATATTTATATATAAAAAAAAAAAAAAAAAAAAAAAAAAAATCGCACAATACAAAGAGATCATAGTTAAAATAAATCATCCACGTTAAAGTGGTTGTAAACCTCAGACATGAAATATGAACAAAGCATATCCCTCTATAGCAGGGGTCTCAAACTGGTGGCCCTCCAGCTGTTGCAGAACTACAATTCCCATGAGGCATTGCAAGGCTGATGGTTACAAGCTTTGATTTCCAATGGGCAGAGGCATGATGGGACTTGTAGTTCCGCAACAGCTGGAGGGCCAGCAGTTTGAGAACCCTGCTCTATAGTGTGTACATGGCTCAATTAAATGCACTGTAGTGTCTGTATGCTGCTTCCTTCCTCTGCTATCAGAATGAGTCGTGTCTGACAACTTCTGTTGACACCAAGTGAAAAATGGTGACAGGGGAGGGATCTCCAGCAGACTGACAACCTCGGCTCTGTTCCTGTGTGCTGTGTAAAAGGGGGGGGGGGGGTCCCTGCCCTCTAATCAGCTCCCAGAGCTCTCCTCACCGAGCGCTACAGAATGACACTTCAGCTCTCCGCCCCTTTTTTCTGAACGCTCAGACGAGCTTATAAATTCAGGATTTTGAATGGATGAGAAGACTTTAGATAAACAGGTACAACTTATGATTTGTTTCATCTCTGTACCACCTCAGGTCAGTCACTTCACTGGGTATATATGCAAGGACAACCACTTTAATGAACCCTCACTTCCTGGTCAATTGTTCTGTGGGCCAAAACTTGTAAAAAGTGTTTTAGGGAACCAAGCTGTGATTTAGAGAAGTATTCCGATGGCGAGCCAGCCACATGTACAAGCTGATCCTCTATGAGGAAATAATGTAGAAAATATGCTGGTCTCGGGTGATCGGTGTCACAGAATGGGATATGTAATGATAAAGTGGAGTCAGCAGACACTTGGCTCCTTCCTTAGTAAAGCAAAGGGCTATGGGGAAAGGAGTAGCAATGGATAAGCAGCATGAGAGGGAGGTTGCACAGTGCAAAATCACGAGGCTTCAGCTCCTCTTAGTAGTGGTAGATTATACAAAACTCCGCAGTTGAGCCTCTTCCAGTGTTCCTGTGACCCCAGAGATCCTCCTAAATATATAAATTATTTATATCCACAACATCTCATACACGTTTTAGCTTGCTAATGTAATTCCGAACGTCAGACTTTCACTCTGCTTGCATTAAACTAATACACTGCGATCCTGCCCAAAGGTCTCCTTTTTCACACACATCCTAGTATGAAAAAAAGGTGACACCACTCTTCCTGTCTCCCAATAGCTCTCCCCTGGTGTTGTCACCCCATCACACAGGATTCCGATGGAGTCAAGCGGCAGTTTAAGCACACATTACACAGGCAAGGTCCTCGTCACCATCAGGAGACCGGCCCTGAGAAATGCCATACACACGTGTATATGTATGTCTTCCTCTCTCTCTCTCTATATCTATATCTCTCTCTATCTAATAAAAAGTGAGACAGAGACAGAGACATAGATATATATATATATATTATATAGTATACATATATATACATATATATACATATATATATATATATGTCTCTGTCTCACTTTTTATTAGATAGAGATAGAGAGATATATATATATATATATATAAAATAAAAAGTGAGACAGACATACTATAATGAGATAGAGATATATATATAGAGATATATCTCTATATCTATATATAATCTATATCTCTCACTTTTTATTATATATATAAAAATAAATATAGTGAGACAGATGTAGGTATATATATATATATATATATCTCTCTATCTCTATCTAATAAAAAGTGAGATATAAAAGTGAATATATATTATATATTACACACATATATACATACACACACACACACACACACACACAACACACATACATATACACATACACACACACCACACAACATACACACACACCACACACACACACACACACACACACACACAAACACAATAAATATAAAAAAAAAAATAAAAAAATGTGAAAACAAGTATTTAAAACAAAAAATGGTATCTGATCCCGATACAAATACTTTAATATGCCATCTAGAAATTTAGGGAATCCCAGAAGACTCCACCAAGAACAGAAATAAATCGCCTTCGGTCAGGCTGACCCCGATAAGAACCCTGAAGATTTTTATTAACCCCGAACATCTTTATTTCATTGGTTCTTTGTTATGGAAAACACAAAATAAATTGCACCAATCCAATCCAACACACCCAACCAAACCAGGAAAACCTTCAGATTCCACAACGGGGTCAGATAAGAGATAAAAGAGCATTTCTGGTTTATAAAAAGAAAAAAAAAAAAAAAAAAAAGAAGAAGCTTCTATCAGAATCTCGTATCACTTGTAGAACTGCAGCCCGGGGCAACTGAATATTATCCAAGTTAAAGAAGTAGAGAGAAGCTGCGAGATGCCATCAGCTGTTCAGAGAGAGCGACAGGTTAATCCGGTCCGTCCATTACAGAGCGTGCTCCGATTCCTGCCATCAACACAGTGTGCATTCCGCAGAGTCATGTATGCCAAGTGCATGTCTGCTGGGAGATGACTGTACACAACATCAGGGCAAGGAAAACAGCAGCTGTATTTATTATATATATTATATATATATATATATATATATATATATATATATATATTATATTATTATATATTTATATATATATATTATATATATATTTTTTTTTTTTTTTTTTTTTTTTTTTTTTAATACACCCACACTGTATATACAGGGGTGAAAAACTTTTGTTTCTCTGCAGTTTTTGTAAGTTTGCCCACTTACAAAGAAATGAAGGGTCTATCATTTTCATCATGGGTGCATTTTAAATGATAGAGACAGAATATCAACCAAAAACCCAGAACACAATACAAAGGTTATAAATTGAGTTGCAGTTCAGTAATAAAATAAGTACTGTATATACTCGAGTACAAGCCGAGGCACCTAATTTTACCACAAAAAACTGGGACAACTTTTTGACTTGAGTATAAGCCTAGGGTGAGAAATGCGCAGCTACTGTAAGTGGCAAAAGAGGGTCAACAATGCCCATTTGCAGCCATAGGTTCCCCAAACTTAAAAAAACTCTGTAGTTAAGGGTTCCTAGTTGCCCCTTGTAGCTGCAGCCAAAATTTGGGGTCTCTGAACCCAAAGGGTCCTGAAATACCATTGCTGCAGATGGACACAGTTGACTGACTTTGGGGCCCCGTATCTCGGAGGCCACTTAGTGCTAGGAACACCAAAGCAGTACAACATATCTAAAGATGGGGTTCCTAGCACCAAGTGGCCCTTACGGGGCCCCAAAGTCGAGTTCGGAAAATGTCATTCTCTGCTGTAGAAAAGTGCTCGACTCGAGTATAAGCCGAGGGAGGCATTTTCAGGACAAAAAAAAAAAAAAGTGCTTAAAAACTTGGCTTATACTTGAGTATATACGGTATTTGATCCCCCATCAACCAACAATAATTCTGGCTTCCACAGACAGGCTACAGTATGTGCTCATGTGGTACACATATTAGTCCTGTCAATTTAAAAAAATAAGTGCTCCTAACGACAACTCATTATGTGGAAGGAAGGGAAAAAAAAAAAAAAAAAACAAACACGAGAAGAAAGAAAGAAGAAAAAAAAACACGAAAAGAAAGAAAGAAGAAAAAAAACACGAGAAGAAAGAAGGAAGAAAAAACACGAGAAGAAAGAAGGAAGAAAAAACACGAGAAGAAAGAAGGAAGAAAAAACACGAGAAGAAAGAAGGAAGAATCTGCTTCTTCCATTCAAACCACACCTCATCATGGGTAAGACCAAAGAGCTGTCAAATGACGTCAGGGACAAGATTGTAGACCTGCACAAGGCTGAAATGGGCTACAAGGCCATCAAGCAAGAAGCTTGGTGAGAAGGAGACAACTGTTGGATCAATTATTCTCAAATGGAAGAAATACAAAATAACCATCAATCACTGGGCTGGAGCTCCATGCAAGATTTCGCCTCATGGGGTGAGGATGGTCATGAGAAAAGTGAGGGATCAGCCCAGAAGTACACAGGAGGCGCTTGTGAATGATCTCAAGGCAGTTGGGACCACAGTCACCAAACAAACCATTGGTAACACAATACTCCGCCATGGATTGAAATCCTGCAGCGCCCGCAAGGTCCCCCTCCTCTGACATTTGCTAATGAACATCTAAATGATTCAGAGAAGGATTGGGAGAAAGTGCTGTGGTCAGATGAGACTTAAATTGAGCTCTTTGGCATTAACTCAACTCGCCGTGTTTGGAGAAAGAAAAATGCTGACGATGACC